>JAAGEH010000297.1:22259653-22350019 GCA_011751065.1 Lasiurus cinereus | reverse complement strand
AAGGAAGGAAGGAAGGAAGGAAGGAAGGAAGGAAGGAAGGAAGGAAGGAAGAGAGAGAGAGAGGAAGGAGAAGAAGAAGGAGGAGGAGGAGGAGGGGAAGAAGAAGAGAGGGAGGGAGGGAGGGAGGGAGGGAGAAAGAAAAGAAAGAAAGAAAGAAAGAAAGAAAGAAAGAAAGAAAGAAAGAAAGAAAGAAAGAAAGAAAGAAAGAGAGAGAGAGAGAGAGAGAGAGAGAGAGAGAGAAAGAAAGAAAGAAAGAAAGAAAGAAAGAAAGAAAGAAAGAAAGAAAGAAAGAAAGAAAGAAAAGAAAGAGAGAGAAAGAAAAGAAACACTGATGTCTTTCCCACATTAAACCAGAGCTAAGAGGTCTGGGCAGGGCTCTGCCTGCTAACATGAGAAAAAAGTGGGGCCATGGCACGTCAGCTATGCAAACCCTCTAGAACACAAAAGGGAGAGGACATACAATCTGCAAAAGAGCAATAAAAACCCCAGTACGGAGCCATGTCTACAAGACCCAAGAACCAGACGATAAAGCAATAGGCCGGGGTCACAAGGAAGGTTGGCAGGTGAAGGAAACCACGGAGGGGCAGAGCAACATCCTCACGGATTCAAATAAATAAATGTAATCCAGGGAGGACCGACGAGGCAGCGCGAAACATCCCGGCAACGATCAAAGGGAAAGGCTTCAGACGTCACCGTGCAGGCAAAGGAAAAGATCAACGGAATAAACCAATTAGAGAGGATGACATAAGGACTTCAAAAGGTGGCTTCCAGAAAGAGCACTTGTACTTCCTGAGGAGACTGCCCAGCCAATGGGAGAGCGGTTCAGAGATGTTAATGCCTCGGGGCCTGTGTATCTTTAGAAAAGTAGTAAATCTGCAAGACATAAAAATTCATCTATGGGGAGGATATAATTTACATGGGGACACCCGAGCATATTGCTTTAACTACAGAGAATGACTTCATCCAGGCAAAAAGAGAGAGAGAAAGAGAGAGAGAGAGAGAGAGATGGGATCACGCTGGCTCCAGATTTCTCCACACGGATATTTCTTCCAAAAGAAACAGCCATGCCCACAAAGCTCAAATAAAGGAAAATGTAACTCAAGAATGTTCACACTGAAGACATTCCCACACAGAAGGGAATCCAGGTACCACACGAGCCCTTTTGGAAAATATACTGGGAGAGTAATCTGATGACAAGATGAATTTATTACACACACACACACACACACACACACACACACACCCTCTGGAGTGAAGAAGTTATGGTTAAAAGAACTAGAGATGAGGGTTAAATCCACTTAAAGAAGTGTAAATAACGGCACAACAGCAAACATCTGATTGCCGAGAAGAACACATTATCAATCACTTCAAGTTTTCAAATGATGAAAGTAACAACGATCAGGAGGCAAAAGAAAGTATCAGAGTTTGAAGCACTTGATGTTTATAGTAGAAGGTTAATCAGTACGACCTGAAAAATTGCAAGATGTGCCGAGACCGGTTTGGCTCAGTGGATAGAGCGTCGGCTTGCAGACTGAAAGGTCCCGGGTTCGATTCCGGTTGGGGGCATGTACCTTACTTGCTGGCGCATCTCCACTGTGGGGCGTGCAGGAGGCGGCTGATCGATGTCTCTCTTTCATCGATGTTTCTGACTTTCTATCTCTCTCCCTTCCTCTTTGTAAAAAATCAATAAAATATATTTAAAAATAATAATGATAATAAAATTGCAAGATGTAAGTGAAAAGGAAAAAAGAAATAACTCCAAATGATGTGATTTCACTGGATTTTTACTGATCTCACTTAGATATTTGATAAAATACCATCACTGGCAAAGGAGAAGAGGAAATCATCTCAATTTCAGCAATTCCTTCAGTTTCTCTTCGGTTGGTTTTTCTCTGGTGAGGTTCAAGTGAAATGAAGAAAATGTTTGCTTTTGTTAAAAGTATGTTCTAGCATGCTTTCTTCTTTGTACTTAAAAATTATTTCAGTATGCACATTTATCAACGAATACGAAATAGCTATTATGTTTAAAAGTGTATATGCGTACTTAAGTTTACATAGTGATGAATCACTATTTGACAGTGTCCTGAAATCAGAATTATGGTTCAATAGTAACTGATGTACTGAGGGCTTGCTATGTGCCATGTGATCTGCCAACGGCCTCCTGTAAACAATGCCATTTTCTTTAAACCTCAACCTCACGACCATGTCCTCATTTTAAAAAGGAGGAAGTAGCCAAGACCCGTTTGGCTCAGTGGATAGAGCGTCGGCCTGCGGACTGAAAGGTCCCGGGTTCGATTCTGGTCGGGGGCATGTACCTTGCTTGAGGGCACATCTCCAGTGGGGGGCGTGCAGGAGGCAGCTGATCGATGTCTCTCTCTCATCGATGTTTCTGACTTTCTATCCCTCTCCCTCCCTCTCTGAAAAATCAATAAAATGTATTTAAAAATAAATAAATAAAATATATTTTAAATAAATAGGAAGGAGGAAGTAACCAGGCCCAGGGATTAAAGGACAGCAGAGGGACGATAGGCAAAAATATTGTAATAACTGTTGTAAGGTGTCAGAAGGGTACTACACTTCTCAGGATGATCACCTCATAAGTTATATACATTTCTAATCACTGGTCTGCACATCTGAAACTAATATCGCGTTGTATGTCGATTGTAATGGAAAAATTAAAACATATTTCTGGGGTCTTCATAAAAAGTTTTATAGCCGTGGGGGAGGGGGAAATGAGGACATTAAAGCTCCCATATGGTAATCCATGACATCACACACTTCCAAGAGGTTGACGGGGAGCGCAAATCCGTGTTTTTCATTCCCAGTCTGCTTATCCATTTATCGCCTGTGCGCCCAGGCCCTGCTCCGTCCCTCGCATCATGCGTGCTCCACTGTTATGGCACAATTCCTAGACTTCCTCCTCATGACTAATTTTAACGAAGAATTTCCTCTTGCAGCGGTTGAAGAAAAGCGTATGGCCGTATTTCATGCTGATTCAGACTCGAACCCACCCTGAAATGGCACATCTACTCAGTTTTTCTTTTTTATCTTCTCTTTGAAGGGAAAAATAGTTACTCGTTTTACATACAAGCTGCAGGTTCACTTTAAAATAAAACACACTGAAGTTGGAATCAGGGACTTTGTTTATGATGCTTCTGCTGGGTGTTTAGGCTTTGTGTACTTTCAAGATGGGGCTATTATTTCACAATTTAAAAAAAAAAGTATTTTAAAGAAGACTATTAAATGCAAACATGATTTACCAGTTTGTTTCACCCCAAAAATTAAATGTTGATCTGTGATGAAGAGTAAAACAGATGAACCATTTTTATGTAAATGTATAAGGGACTGCTTATTATTTGCCTATTTTTATGTATCAAATTACAGTACCTCCCCTAAATTAGCACCTTAACACAACACATTTGTTATCCTCAGATGCTGGGTCAGGAATCCAGGTACCCATTAGCTGGGTCTCTCTCTCTCTTTTTTTTTTTAAATATATTTTATTGATTTTTTTTACAAAGAGGAAGGGAGAGGGATAGAGAGTTAGAAACATCGATGAGAGACATCAATCAGCTGCCTCCTGCACGCCCCCCTACTGGGGATGTGCCCGAAACCAAGGCACATGCCCTTGACCGGAATCAAACCTGGGACCTTTCAGTCCGCAGGCCAACGCTCTATCCACTGAGCCACACCGGTTTCGGCTTTGTGGGTCACTCTTTCTCACAAAACCAGAGTCAGAGTGGTGACTGAGGGGGAGTGGGAGTGGGCATCCTTGTGCTCCATGGGGAGGAGCTGCTTGCAAACTCCCCCAGGTCTCAGGTCTTCGCTGGCTGTTGATCAGAGTCCTCAGTTACATCACCACATGGATTTCTCAATAGGCCTGTTCACAACATGGCAGTTAGCTTTTGAGAGAGAGAAAGATAGAGAGAGAGAGAGAAGATGGAAGCCACCCTCTTTTTATAACAGAAATTCAGTCATTTCTGCTTTATTCCATTCATTAGAACCGAGTCACCAAATCCAGCCCTCACTCTAGGGCAGGGCATCACACAGCAGGTAACCAGCTGGAAGGGGGTCACTGGAAGTCAGCTGGAGGTGGCTGATTGGAAAACCACATACTATAATGCCAGCAGTGATGACCTCTAGCAGTGAACTGGAATTAGGGGTGCTTTGATATTAGTTTTATTGCTTCTCTGCTTTTCTCAATTGCCCACGATGCAGATGTAGAAAAGGTTGAAAACAGTCTCGGTGTTTAACTTCTACCCTAACACTCACCCTCTGGACAAGACGTAGCCTTACTCAGCCTTGATTTCCCCAGTGCCTACTTCTTATGATTACTGTGACCTATATGTAAAGCACCTACCCATTAGCACATTTAAAAATATATATTTTTAATTGGTTTTTTGAGAGGAAGGGAGAGGGAGAGAGAGAGAGAGATAGAAACATCAATGATGAGAGAGAATCACTGACCGACCGGTTGCCTCCTGTACACCCCATACTGGGAGCGAGCCCACAACCTGGGCATGTGTCCTGACCGGAAAGTGAATGACTTCCTGGTTCATAGGTCAATGCTCAAAGACAAAGCCACACTGGCTGGGCTTATGAGCACATTTGTAAGAGCTTATCAAATATGGACATCTATCCTGGATAAATATATAATTTTTAAAAGATGACAAAGAAGGTGGCGGAAGTTATAATGACACAAAAAGTATGATCCCATTTATGCTCACGTTGCATCTGCATTAGCAGGAGAGTGATGTGAACACAGGCAGCACAGGAAAAGTAAGAGCGAATCATATAAGCAAATGCTCAGTTTTGCAGAGGAGACCATAGAGGAAGGCATGACAATAAAGAGAAAACAGCCCTAACTGGTTTGGCTCAGTGGATAGAGCGTCGGCCTTCGGATTCAAGGGTCCCAGGTTCAATTCCGGTCAGGGGCATGTACCTTGGTTGCAGGTACATCCCCAGTATGGGGCGTGCAGGAGGCAGTTGATAGATATTTCTCTCTCATCGGTGTTTCTGACTCTCTGGCCTTCTCCTTTACTCTCTGTAAAAAAACAATAAAGTATATTTTTAAAGAGAAAACAGAAGGGGGCAGTTGTGTAGAGGAACGCATTTCAGAGGAGGTGGGGCAGGCCGGGCAGGTAGAAGTCAGGGTCAGAGGATCTGAAATTCTGGTCAGTTCCTCATTTACAGAGTGTCTCCTCCAGCCACTGAGGATACAGTGTTGAATAAGGCAGAAGGTCTGTCCTCAGGAAACTCACAGTCTAGAAGGTAGGGACAGCCATAAAGACATCCTCTCAAACTATTTGGTGACTTCAGAGATAAAAATAAGCATTTAATCAACAGCTATTTACTGAGCACCTATTACGTGCACGGTATACTTGAAATCATTACTAAGAGCTCATCACGGGACATGGACAACTTAACAGGCCGACTCAGGACAATGGAACACATGATAATATGAGAAGAGAGTCTTTTGAAAAGATACTATAAGTTCTCAACCTTTCTAATGCCAGGACCCTTTAATACAGTTCCTCATGTTGTGGTGACCCCCACCCATAAAATTATTTTTGTTGCTACTTCATCACTGTAACTTTGCTACTTATGAAAAATTACACTTATGAATTAATCTGTGGTTCACGACAATTCTCAACCTGTCCAGACCCCCAGCTTAAGAACCACTGCTGAAGAGCTTAAGACCATCGGAAAACACAGATATTTACATGACGATTCATTAACAGTAGCCAAATGACGGTTATGAAGTAGCAGCGGGAATAATTTTATGGTTGGGGGTCACCACAACACGAGGAACTGCATTAAAGGGTCGCGGCATTAAAAAGGTTGAGAACCACTGCTATAAGAGACGGGAGAGCAGAGTTGTGGTGTAGGGAATCGAGGACGGTTTTGTGGGGAAGGTCACATCTAGGCTGAAACTATGTTAGCTAAGTTAAGGGCAAGGAGAGGAGAGTCGAAGGAGCACCCTAAGGACCCAGTGCTAGGACAGCCCGGAGACAAGTGACATGAGTGACAGGCCACAGGCTGCAGGGTTTGGGTGGCTTAATCAAGACCACGTTATGGAGCATTCAGAATCTCAGGCAACAGAAAGTGGGGTGCATGTCTGAAATCTGCAGGCCGCAGTGGCATAAAGGATGCTCTGGTTAAGGATGGCCTTGTATTGCCTTCACGGGAAACATGGATAAGTGGGGAGCTCAGGACCAAGGGCGCAAATGATCTTGACATCAGAGGTTGAATCCACTGCGAGTAGTCCTCCTCGGGTGATTTCCTTAAATAGCAGTAACATCTGGGCTAGAAATCCGTGGTAGCTCATTCTAAGCTCTACAGTCAGCGGTTCTCAACCTGTGGGTCGCGAACAGCTAGCAGGGTCTCCTAAGACCATCAGAAAACACAGATATTTACATTAAGATTCAGAACAGTAGCAAATGACAGTTATGAAGTAGCGACAAAAATAATTTTATGGTTGGGGGTCACCACAACATGAGGAGCTGTATTAAAGGGTTGCGGCCTTAGGAAGGTTGAGAACCACTGCTCTACAGAACCCTGTGATAACATGCATCAGAGATAGAGAATGACACAGGATGACAGAAAAGAGAGTGCGCCAAACGAAGTGAACATACAAGGACTCGATTGGGACCCTCAAAGAAGGAATAATCATCAGAGAGGTGCCAGCAAAAGTGGAGAAGAGCCAGAAACAGGGTGGGAGAAATGATCAGTCCCCGCCAGAGTGGGACAACCGCGTGATTTTACTATTCCAGAGCAGAGTGACTTTGCGCAAATCCCTTAATCTCTTTGACCCAAGTTTCACATCTGTGCAATAGGAATAACAACCGCTGTTTCACAGGACCAGCTATCAGGATAAAAGCAGATGATCTCCCCGAACGAACAAGAGCACTGTCCAACTGTAAGCTAATTTTACTATTATTATTAGGCAGGGAATAGAAGCTGACGGCAGATGTTTAAATGATGGAGTCCCGGCTTGGATTTAAATCGCAGTCTTTCAATCACTAGCTGTATGACCTAAGGCAAGTTACTTAACATCTCTGAGTCCCCAATTCTTTGTCTATTAAGAAGAAAAACTAATATCAGCTCTTCATAGGGGCCTTATGAATTCATGCAAAAACGCTATAACAATTCAGGCATGTGATAAACTCTCAATAAATATCCACTACGATTAGTAGTAGTCATTGTAATAGTAGCAACAGTAGGCACAGTACTATTTCTGGACTGGATGACCCTGGTTTTTGTATGGAAAATAACGCTGGTGTAAACAAGATTTACCGTATTTTCCGGCGTATAAGACGACCCCCAACTTTTCCAGTTAAAATATAGAGCTTGGGATATACTCGCCTTAAAAGACAACACCTGGTGTATAAGACGACCCCCCGACTTTTCGAGAAGATTTTCCTGGGTTAAAAAGTCATCATATACTCCGGAAAATACGAGAATTAGAAATTCAAAATAAGTTCACGTATTTTGTGATTTTCAAGTCCAGGGGCAAGGTTGCCAGATGAAACATGAGGAAACACACTTGGAGAAGTTATGAGTTTCTTTTCTTTTTTAAAATTTTATTGATTTTTTTACAGAGAGGAAGGGAGAGGGATAGAGTGTTAAAAACATGGATGACAGAGAGACATCGATCAGCCGCCTCCTGCACGCCCCCTACTGGGGATGTGCCCACAACCAAGGTATATACCCTTGACCGGAATCGAACCTGGGACCCTTCAGTCCGCAGGCTGACGCTCTCTCCACTGAGCCAAACCGGTTTGGGCTATAAGAGTTTCTTACAAGCACACACCCAGAAATGGCTGCGCAAGGAACTGGCCTCAGGTTTCCTGACGCTAAACTCATACTCTCTCTGATAAGCTGAGCTGTCTCCCCGGACTGGGGCTGGCCTGCTTGAAAGAGGGCAACGTGGAGACCACCTCAGCAGGAACTTCCTTTGGGATGAGCGAACATCAAACTGCGTGATATGAGCGAGACTTGCTGGAGCTTTCCAAAGCTTTTGTCTTGTCTGGTTATCTTCCAGCTTCCTCCTCCGAGAGGAAATTTTCAATTACCCGTTAGCTTATGTTGTGAGCATGTGTTCTTAAATGGATTCATTCATTCTGGTAGGTGATTAAGGATGATGGGTGTATAAATACACAAGTACATCAATGACAAGGCCAACCGTGTGCATATGGTAATTTAATTTGGAGATGAGCACCATGTTTATGCACTTCTATCAGGCCGCCGCCTTTCAATGAACTTGCAGTTTCTTACCTGCCATTTCGCCATGGCCAATATTTAAGGCAATATCCTGAGTGCAGAACTGGAGAAAACCACCCAGGCCATCATCACTTGTAGCTGGGGAAAATCATCTACAGGGTTCCCTCTGGATCTTAAGTCTGGGGAACGGATGCTCCTGGCTGCATTAATGGTGAGCAGGTGCCCAGTGATTCAAAACCCGCCACTGGGAGCAGCAACACTGATCCCCATGGGAGCTAAGATTTAAGACCAAGTTCTATCATCTGACTGAAAACTGCCAAGAACATTTCAATAATCATCACAGATGATGGAATTTCCGAGCTATTTAAATAGGGAAGGGAGGACACCGAATTCAGCTAAGTGAGACTCACCAGGGTGAAAGGGGAGGAAGTGCATTCTAGAAAGCAGGAACTGGATGAAAAATCGGAAGGGCGTTGTGAGGGGCCTACAGGAAATTCGATGTTGCTGGAAACAACATGGCGGAGACGAGCCAGGTGGGCAAAGCAGGGGTTGTGGAGAGCCTTCCATGCCACACAGAAGGGGGTGCCCTGTTCACCCCGAGGCCATGGGAAGGTTGCAGGCAGCTTGCAGATGACCTCTCTTCTCTCTCCGCAGCAAGGGGGGCTCGGAGAGTGATTCCGGGAAGCCAAGAACATTCTGGGTTGTCAAAATCAAAACTGAAAATCACCCATGACCATGAGCAACGTTGACATGTGAACAGGCTTACCAGGGCTCGGAGCTAAGCAATGGGGGACCTTCAGTAATAATGGGAAACTAGAATTGAGGCTCTGGTGGCCACACCCTCTTCTAGATCTTGCTTGTTTGTTGGTTGGTTGGTTTGTTTTTGCACTCCTCATGGTGTTGCCTAGAGCTGAGCTACCGTATGACCGTGGCTTTTGCAAACCTGAGCTGCCGAGTTCCTTTCCTCAACCTGCCCCTTCTCCATACCTCACACCACAACTTCACCCCTCTATGAAGCTCTGGGGTCTTGGGATTTGAAGTAAAACCGAAAGTTCCAAAAGAACCATAGTCACCTCTGGTGTTATCTTCTCCTCTAACTCCTCCCGCCCCATGGACCCTCTTCTTTGACTGCACAGATGGTGGGTTGACTCAAAATCCGGATGTTCTACTGAAAGAACCCTGCGCCTGAGTTCAAGCACTTGGTTTCAATTCTGGTTCGGCAGCTTTCTGACCATCTGACCCGTCAGTCTACTTAACATGTTGAGCTTCAACTTTCTCATCTGCAAAACAGGAAGTCAACGAGATGGTGCCCGAGGCAGCTTTGAACTCTAATATTCTGTGGCTTTGAGAACATCCTGTCACTCATCATCGTTCTGGATGCTGAAGAGACGAGCCACAATCTTGCCATCATGATAAAGCCATCATATTCACACTTGGAAGGTAGCCAGATGATGTTGTCGAATGATTGGAGCCATGGATAACTCTTCAGCTCTGTTGTCTCATGAGAAAAGAGGCTACAAAGAAGTAGAGTATGACCTCATTTTTCTAAAATATGTTTTCATTGATTTTTTTTTTCCAGAGAGCAAAAAAGGAAGAGGGAGAGAGAGAGACATCGATGAGAGAGAAACACTGATTTGCTACCTCCTGCATGCCCCCTACCAGGAATGGAGCCAAAAACTGGGGTATGTGCCCTGACCAGGAATCACACCAGTGACCTCATGATACACGGCTGATGTCCATCCATACCGGCTGAGCAAGACCTCATTTTTTATAAAACAAATATGTACAAAGAAAAAATACCCAAAGGACAGCCTCATGGTTATCTCCGGTCATGAAGTTTTCTTTCTGTTTGTTTATTTTCATCTTTTTATATTTTCTTACAAAGGAGGTAGGTTATTTTTACAAAAATAAGATTCACCATGGATGCCTTGATCATTCTTATGGGGAATTAATGAGGACTTTGCTGATGATACAACATTTAATCTGGAATGTGATGATCCAATAGGAATAACTTATTTCTCAGTAATCCCTCCTTGCACCCATTGTTTCATTCTTTTCTTCTAAATACTTCGGGATTTCTCATGAGTAAGCACCAACTTCCTCCACGAAAGCACACACTGCTTGAAGGCAAATGGCAATTCTCATGTGTCCTATCTACAATGTCCCCAGAATATAAAAAGTAAATAAACTTGCACTTGTGATGGGGGTGCTCATTAACACCTAACTCTTGGACTCTGATGAAAAAAATCCTCTGTTTCTAAATTCTCAGAGGTTGGTGCACCGACTCCCAAATCTTAAGTCATGAAATTATTTCCTGCATCACTCAGCTTTACGTTTTTTTTCCCCTCCTGTAGCCTGAACCAAAATCCCAAACAATATGGCAGCCCTTTCACAAGGGAAGCTGAGTAGAGGCAAAGGAATAAACACAAAGCGCCAGGGACCTGAGATGTGGATGGATGGTCCTATCCCATGCAGAAGCGCGCAGTCACTGGGGTAGGGCAGAGAGATGGAAGGGATGAAAGAAGGGAGAACTCTCATTTCTGAGCTAAAACCTATCTTGGGGAAAGAAGAGCTTTCAGTCACACTGAATCTCTTTAAATGCCCTCTATCTGCATGCCAAGGAAGCCCAAATGTATGGCTTCAGGCCAGTTACAACTCCAAAATTCGAGACTAGTGTATTCAACGCTCTACTTGATATATGTCCCTAGATACCCACCAACCGCTCAAACTCCACATATCCTAACTCAATCCCTAACCTTCCTCCCCAAACTTGGTCTAGGTGCAGCTTTCCCATCTCCACAGATGGTAAGCCCATCCTTCTGGTTGTTTAGGCTAAAATCTTAAAAAAGGTGTCATCTGTGCTGTCTCTCTCCCATACTCCACACTCAACTTGTCAGAAACTACTCTTGGCTCTGTCTTCAGAAGATACCAGAATCTACTGACTCCTCACCAACCCTACCACTACCTCTCTGGGTCAAGCCGTCATTATTTTCACCTGATTCAATGCAATTGCCTGACTTTCCCCCTCCTTCCTTAACTTCCTACAGTCTCTCTAAAGCACTGCAGCCAAAGTGATTCTCTTAAGATATATATTATTTTACGACACCCACTATTGTCCTGGGTCTCCAGTTCACGCCCATAAAAGTCAGTTTTTGTAAGCAGAGGTTTACAAGATCCAGTGGAATCTGGCCCCCATTAGTTGTCTTGCCTCATCTCACTCAGCTTTTGTCCCATGACTCTTGTTACCAATCCTCCTACATGATGACCTACTGCTAATTATTCATGATTGTGCGCGCACATTTTATCTAACTGCTTAATAACAAGAATCGTTCATATCTGAAATGTCGTATTTGCATGGAAGTAAACAAATTACTTCTTCATATAATATTTCATTGAATTAGCACAATTTTTCTCATGAACTCAGTAGCAATTTTCCCATTTCACAGATAATAAGGCTGAGCTCAGAGAGATGAAGCAAATTATTGAGGGTCACATATTTAGTAATTGTGTGCTTATATTCAAATATAGGTCTGTTTGACCCTAAGGGGAGAAAAGAGGACTTAATATTGATTGACTCCAACTATATTAAGGTCTTTTAGTTGATAATCTCATTAAATGCCCCTTAATCTATTATCTTCTCTTCTTTCCGTATGTCCATTATGTAAGGTATCGTACAGAGTATATGATCATAAAATGTTGACAAACATCATCATCATTATCATCATCAGGACATTGCAAATTCTATCTTTTGAGACTTTGCTTCAGTTATCACAGTTCGTCTTTTTATTTCTTCATTCATGCATCGAAGAAAAGAGACTCATGTGTAGCAAGGCTGGAGAGTTAAATTCAGAGGGCAGTCACTGTCTGTGTTTCTTCTTTTTAAAACCTTTTACCTATTTGTTCTCACTGTCTGCTCTCTATAGCCATTCCCAAAGGAAAGCTTGGTTTGCTGTATCCCTACCTAATTCCCTTCCCACCAGCAATCAGTTCTCCTTGCCAATTAATGTTTCCAGGTGGCCTCTCAATTCTTCCTGTAAATGTCAGTACGGTTTAACTTAGCATTATTCCCAAAATGGTTCACCTATATCCTCGGATACAATTATTTTTCTTCCTTTTCAGAAACTGCTCAGAGCTTGATCAGCTAGATCTAGTCCACATGTATTTTTCTGGTTTCTATTATAGGCCAATCCCTATTCAGAAGTTGGGAATGGACAGAGATAGGACTCTTAGCCCTATTGTGGCACAGCAATGGATAAAGATAAGAACCAAGATAATTTTGGTTTATTCCTAAAATATAAATATCTGCACTAGAATGTATCCAGGAGATCAATCCATCTCCATTTTATAGATATTAAAACTAAGTCCCAGATTTTTTAAGGCAGTTTCCAGTTTTCATGCAAATTATTTTTTATACCAATAAGTTTAAAGTTTGAAAATGGTTGCGTATGCATTTAAAAAATGTTATTTTTAAGAAAATTTAATATTTCAAAGTTTTGTTCATTAAAGATGCCAATTAGGGTTTCTAATTCACACAAGGTTGTGTTACTATACTAAATTTATTTCATTCCCGCAAAGTTAGAAAAACTTGACATTTTGCTGAGCCTATACATTAATCAGAAGACTAAACAGATTTTTTTTTTCATTGTAAGCTCCACAATTTTTTTTTTTTTTTGGACTCTTGAGGATTCAAGAAGTAGAGTTTAGGAAAAATAATTAAGATGGGCAGTTAATAATGTCATAACCAGAGCCCTGCGTCTTGTGGTCTACTCATATGTCTTCATATCTCATTCATTCAACAACCATTCCTTGAGACCCATCTGTGTTCTAGCCATTCTTCTATGTACTGTGACATAGAGCTCAGAAGCTTCCAGAGAAGCAGTATGCTGAGAACTGTGGGCTTGAGAGCAGCAAACTACTCCAAACAGTTAGACCAACTCTCCTAGAGGACTAGTGAGCAGAGGGATGGAGCAGGTAGAAAGAGATCTGGCTTTACAACTATTTATATTGTATTTCATAAGAGGTAGGAGCCATTGAGGGTTCTGAATTAGGAAAACAGTGTGAAGACTTTATGTTTCCAAAAGGCAACAATATAGAACAGTGGTTCTCAACCTGTGGGTCACGACCCCTTTGGGGGGTCGAACCACCCTTTCACAGGGGTCACCTAAGACCATCGGAAAATGCAGACATTTACAACACGATGCATAACAGTAGCAAAATGTCATGGTTGGGGGTCACCACCACATGAGGAACTGTGTGCAAGGGTCGCGGCCTTAGGAAGGTTGAGAACCACTGATATAGAATGTATATTAGCATGGGGGAGGAGATCGGACGCATGTAGACCAAACCAGAGACTATCACAGTAATCTAAGCAAGAATATATGAGGGACAAAACAGTGGGAGGGGACAATACCCTGAGTGGCCAGATTATTATGATCCCTGAACGCATAATAATCTGGCCACTGGCAATTCAGTATGTATGTATGTGTGTGTGTGTATGTGTGTGTGTGTGCGTGTGTGTGTGTGTATATGTGTGTGTGTGCGTGTGTGTGTGTGTGTGTGTGTGTGTATTAGAGGCCCGATGCATCAAGTGCATGAATTCCTGCATGGGTGAGGTCCAGCCAGCCTGGCCGGGTCGAGGGAACAATTTGCACATTAGCCTTTTATTATATAGAATATACACTAAGTGGCCAGACTATTATGGGTTCAGAGGTCATAATAATCTGGCTACTCAGTGTCTATGAGAAATATTTATTAGGTAGGATTAGAAGAGCAGGAAGAAGGAGTTATAAATTGCTACATATGTCCTAACAGTCCATTCATTAATCACTTCCAGTCTCTTTTTTGAGATCAAGGTGCCATGTTCCACATAACCCGCTCCAAGTTGGCATCAGCTTATTGGACCAGGGGTAGACTCAAGACCCACAAATGGACCAGATTTTCTTTGCTGGAAATTTCACTCTAAGACATTGAGACTTAATTGTCCACTCACTGGGAAGTCCTAGAGATTAAGGTTGGTACCATGGAGAGACTCAAGGGCCGAAGTACATATTGAACCATGAACACATAGTTGAATGCAATATCTAGAGCGGAGAATGGAAAGAACTCATGGAGGGGGAGGTAATGAGAAGCATGTCATCCCAGAGATGGAGCACAGGAGACAGGAATAGGGAAAAGGAGAGAAGAGAGAGAGAGAGACCTAGGTCATCAATCATAGTCTCTGAATCATAAGAAAACCAATGGAACATCATTCTTCTGCAAAGCCACATGACTTGCCTATCCCACCTGAAGAAGGTGTTGAACAAAACATCGCATTCCTCTTCAGAATGGCTCCAGGAGACAGAAGAAATCCTGGTACATAAATATTTGTATGTAAAGGAGACATCAGGAGGTATTCTGACCCAGGAGACCAAACCTGGCCCAAAGAAGTTGTGACACAGTGTGCTTCAGAAACATGACAAATCAAAGTATTGGCCTGTTTTAGTGTTTTGGTGTGTGTGTGTGTGCGTGTGTGTGTGTGTGTGTGTGTGTTAAAGAAAGGAAGCCTTCCACGGGAACAATTGGGTAACACAGTCATTAAATGTACACATTCGCTTAGCAGTAATAAATTGCAGTGCCACATTTTGGGGTGTAGAGGTTTTCTAAAGAGTAGTTGTGGTGAAGGGGCAGCGACAAGCCTCACGGAAGAAAAATAAAAACGCATTTTTGGCTGGCCATGGTTCCAGGTGGACAGAGACACAGAAATTGCAGGACATTTCCCAACCACGGAGAAGCCCACATTCTGAGATCATGCTAATACAATGCTAAACAGTTCGGTGGAAGTTTGAACATGAAACCCTAAGAATCAAGACTGAGATGCTTACACAAGGCAAGGAGAGATGGAGAAGTGTTTGCCCAGGAGGAGGCATTTGAATATTGCACAATAAGATGCTCACTGGACAACCAGAAGGAGAAGAGTATGCCATGGCAAAATTACCTCCCGTTTCCTCTTAATAGTGTTTCATACAGGTAGATGGTGATTCTAAAGTGAAACCTTAAGCCTCTTCAAAGTAGAGTCTAGCCCTGAGCAGTGCGGTTGGGTATTGTACTGTGACAGGAAGGTTGCTGGTTCCATTCCCTGTCAGGGCACATGCCCAGGTTGGGGGCTTGGTCCCCAGTAGGGGGTGTGCAGGAGGCAGCTGATGGATGATTCTCTTTCATCATTGATGTTCTAGCTCTCTCCCTCTCCCTTCTTCTCTGAAATATATATATAAACATTGAAACACACACACACACACACACACACACACACACACACACACACACACACACACACATTCTATTAAAGAGCCCAGATCTAACAACAGAAGTTTTCTTAAATTACGATTTGTATAAATGATGAAATACTGGGAAGACATTAAATAAGTAATTAGACTAATAACTAATGGCTTGAAAATGATTTCTAATATGATCTAGAAAGAAAAGTCAGATCATAACGCATTATAGGCAGCGTGATCCCAATTTCATATCCGAAATAAAACTCAGAGAAAAAGCTGGAAACATTTGCTCAGCAGTTTCTTTGTGGTTATTTCAAAGGAGAGGAATTATGAATGACTTCATGTTTTTCTTTGAGCTCTACTTTCTCTTTCCCATTCTGAAAACAAGCTCTTAATAGACCCTTAATTGTTCAGCATTTGGAATGTTTCCAATTCCCCTTATTGGAAGGAAAGGTTTGAAGGACAATCTTGTACATAAACATTTGTATGTGTCTCTGTTCATTCATAAAAGCAGAATTTGGGGATCAGGAAGAATTCCCACAAGGACTATGTTACTTTAAGATTTAATTTTTTAAAATGTATTTTATTGATTTTTCACAGAGGAAGGGAAAGGGATAGAAAGCCAGAAACATCAATGAGAGAGACACATTGATCAGCCGCCTCCTGCACACCCCCAACTGGGAATGTGACGGCAACCAGGATACATGCCCTTGACCGGAATCGAACCTGGGACCTTTCAGTCCCCAGGCCCACGCTCTATCCATTGAGCCAAACCGGTTTCGGCAAGATTTAAATTTTTAACTTAAAAACAACAAAAACAGAAACAAACAATGGGCACTAGAATCAAACTATTTATGCTTGAACATGAATTCTACCACTTCCTAAAATATCACCTCCAGCAAGTTCCTTTGTTTTTTTGTGCCTCTGTTCACTTACTATTTCATTTCATTTTAATACTTTTTTCCTGATTTCAGAGAGGAAGGGAGAGGGAGAGAGAGAGAAACATCAATGATGAGACAGAGAATCACTGATCAGCTGCCTCCTGCACGCCCCTCACCGGGGATCAAGCCTGCAACCCGGGTGTGTGCCCTGACCAGGAATGGAACCGTGATCTCGGTTCATACGTCGATGCTCAACCACTGAGCCACACCAGCTGGGCAAGTTCACTCTTTTAAAAATGTGAGGATATTAATTATACCTTCTTCTATGGAGCTGTTGTGAATATTAGATGCATTAATTATCGTAAAGGCTTACAAATGCGTAGAATATTTTGAGTGGTCAATAAATGTTAGAAATCATGAATTTTTATTGTTGATAAAAAAGTTTTCTTATTTTGTTTTTTCCTGGTGCATTTTTTTTTTTGGGGGGGAGGGAGGGTGGTCACTTAATGTTTTTCCATTAGGACAGAATCCCTTTCCCTGCGACTTATCTTTTGCTCTCACAACTTCTTCCTGGCACCACTGCAGAAAATGCTATGTCAGGGTACTTCGAAAGTCACAGGCAACAAACTCATGTCTTTTTTGCTCTTGATAGGAAAACTTACTTGAAAATATCCTTTAAACTCTCCAAGCACTAGTCACAACATATTTAGGCCTGGAAGTTAGCGAGGATGTTAGTTCTACGGTGTCAGAATCAATCCTGAAAGAACACTGGGGTCCCTCAAGGATTTCCAGCTTCGCTTTTCAAGGGAATCGTAGAGCTCAAACAAGCATTTGTTCCTCACGTTTCCCTCCGGGGCCTCGCTGAGAGATCAGATGAAAGCGGGAGAAGGGGTCTTTTCTATAAAGCAGAAGGCTCTCATGCCAGGAGCAATTACTTATCGCCGGAGAAAGCAGCCTTTACATTTTTGGGGGTTTTTTTTTTTTGTAGAACATAATCCTGGCACATGAAATATTCTGTTCCGCGAAGGCTTATTTGCAAGATGAGGCTCCTGAGGAATCCAGAAGTGGTCTGCGTGCTAGCAGAAGGAATGAGTCCTTTTCGGAATCCTTCTTCTTCCTCCCTCCCCCCCCCAAAAACCACCCCGCCCCCCCCAAACACACACACACATCTGTAACCGACAGAGGAGCATGGGGGACTCACAGGAAGGAACTGAGGATGGAAATGGGGACACCTGGTCTTTCCACTTGCTCTAAACTAATTACCTGGGTGACCTGTTCTAACCATTACAGCTCAGCGTCTCTGAACTTCAACTTTCTCTCTGTCAGGACGAACGAGGCAGAGAAGCAACTGGCGTCCACGGCTCCTTTGGGTCCAAACATTCTAACGTGTTTTTCCTTATTTTGCTGTTTCCTTCGAGACTTGGCTCAAGCGTTCGGAATGCAGGATGACGTCATTAAATGGTACAACAGAATTCCCCTCAGCACTTGGAAGGAAGGGTGAAAACTCAGGTGCGGATGGATGCCTTCTTGCCTGGCGCACCACCCATATTTGAGAAGGTGGCCTATTGGGTGTCAGGTCCTGTCACGTGGCGAGGGCATGTTAGGAGCAGAATCCAAACCATCTCTGTCCTGTGAAGTTACCTCCCATCAGATAATTCAGGGGGATGGATGCTGAGACCACAGGGAGAGATGGAATTTAGAGAGGCTGGAATTCAGAAGCTGGACCAACAGGAGGGAAGACTCTGAGGGGTCGGTTCTTCTAGAAAACCCTCCAGGCCCTTCCCATCGAAGGCTAAGGAGATGTTCCTCTTCGGTCTCCGTAGCATCCTGTCACAGATACCTGCTCCTTTAACGTGTTGCATTGCAAATGTCTATACATAGGCGCCCACTCCCGTTAGGCCGCACAGACTGCAAGAAGGACCACTTTAGTTTTACTTTGTGCCTCTACCTGTAACCCCGACTTTAGCACCGAGCACATCCTTAATGCCTCGTTGGGGGCCCCAACATGTTTGCTGACTAGAAATAAGAAAGGATCCCTTCACAATTTTAGAGGAACAATGACAGATAGTGGGACCCGGGATCTATTCAAGTCCGGTCAGCCCAGGAATCAGGTCCGTCGTAGCCCATCACAGTCTTGCATAGAAAATGTCCAAATGAAGGTAATTCTTGGATTATCTTCATTCTCCTGGAGAGTTTCCCATCTGTCTGTGATCCCTTCCTTTAAGAAGTCACCTGGGCCCGGCTGGGGTGGCTCATTGGTTGGATATCGATCCGGGCATCAGAAGCTCATCAATTCCATTTCTGGTCAGGGCACATGCCTGGCTGGCAGACTCGATCCCCAGTGAGAGATGTGCAGGAGGCAGCTGACAGTGGATGTTCTCTTTTATCGATGTTTCTATCTCTCTCCCTTGCTTTCCTCTCTCTCTCAATAAAAGTCTATAAAAGTGTTTAAAAAAATAAAGTCACTTGGGAGCACCGATGCTTAGAGATGATGTCGGCAGAAGCTTTGACCTCTCTACACAAAGATGACTACAAACACACGCAGAACAGCTTGGCATCAGCTGTTGTTTGGAGATCTGGTTCTTTTAGAACCTCCTCAAATTCACATCCTTTGTTCTTTCTGCTCTACACCCCAGATTGCCTGATTCGGGGGGTGGGAGTCATTCCATCCCAAAGGAACTGTGTGAGCAGAGGCACAGAGACCTGAGCCAGCATCAGCTCTGCTGTAAACTGTGGATGCAGAATCCCTGTGACGTGGATAAGAGACTAGGAGTGGGCAGAGAAACCAGCTAAGGGAAAGTTCAGTGTGATTCACTGTCCATACAACTTACCCTGGGGCGGGAGAGGGAGAAATGATAAATTCGTAGAGCATTTTTTTTTAATTGTAAAAAAAAAACACCAAAACACCTTTTTTTATAATTAAAAAAAATCTGCAAAAAAATAAAAATAAAAAATGAGCTAACTGTACACAAAATCCTTCAAAAAACCGAGGTAACACACAACTGTAAGCTATGCCTTCCCTCGGGCTAAGGGAGTAACGTAGCGCCCAATTAAGGATTCTTGCCATCCTATTTATTCAGTTTATTCCTACAATGATTTACACCTGTTTTTATTTGAAACCTCCATTATTCTCCCAAAAGTGAGGAGGAGGGTAGTGCAGAAGCTTGCTGAGTGGAGGGAAAGGAGCAAGTCACAAAACATTAAACTCAAGAGTGTATTTTAAAGTCAAAAGTCCAGTTTTGTGTGTGTGTTTGTGTTTTGGGGGGCAGAGGGTCTAACTTTTCATGCTCATATGTCTTTGGGTGTACTTTCATGCATTTCTGTCCTAGGATTAGTGGCTGAATCCAAAGTAAATAACCAGTGTTCATTGGAGAAGTCGATTTCTCTTCATATTACTGTATTTTCCAGCATATAAGATGACTTTTAAACCCAGGAAAATCTTCTCAAAAGTCGGGGGTCATCTTATAGGGCAGGTATATCCGAAAATCTATATGTTAACTGGAAAAGTTGGGGGTCGTCTTATATGCCCAGTCATCTTATATGCCGGAAAATACGGTAATTCTCTTTGGCTTCTGTGCTGGGCATTGGCTTCTGTGGCTGCCATTTTGAAAGTTCTAAAAATAACATGTAAAAACAGCTGATCAGCAGAGAGCAATGCATGATGAGGAAGGAGCTCAGAGTCCATACCTGGAATTGTTGCAATTCTTCCCTCTTGACCGGGCAAGACCCTGGGAGATCCAGGCAGCACAAATTCTTGTCCAGAATCTTGCATGAATTCTCAAGATTCCATTGTCCTATCTGATAAGTGGGACTAGCTTTTGGAACAAGTTACTCCATGTTTTATCTTGGGTCAGCAACTATAGCTCCTGGACCAAATCCATCCTGCCAATTGTTTTTGTAAGGTCGGAGAGCTAAGAATGGTTTACCTTTTTTTAATCATTGGGGTGAGGGGGGATCAAAACGATCACAATGTTTTGTGATGTGTAAAAATGATATGAAATCAGATTTCATTGTCCACAATTACAATTCTGCTGACATACAGCCACCACCATTCATTTACTGACTGCCTCCGATGCTTTTCAGTACGTCTGTGTTTGTCCAGCCTGCTATAACGCAACATCACAGACCTGGTGACTTAAACAACAGAAATGCATTCCTCACAGCTGTGGAGTGTGCGAAGTCTAAGACCTAGGTGCTGGCAGACCCCGTATCTGGTAAGGCTCCTTTTCCTGGTGCATCGATGGCTATCTTCTTGCTGTGTCCTCAAATGGTGAAGAGCAGAGAGAGAGAGAGATCTAGTCTCTTGATCTTGTTAGCGGCACCACCCTCTAAATATCATCACCTAAACCTAATCACCTGCTGAAACCGGTTTGGCTCAGTGGATAGAGCGTTGGTCTGTGGACTGAAGGGTCCCAGGTTCGATTCCGGTCGAGGGCATGTACCTTGGTTGCGGGCGCATCCCCAGTGGGGGGTGTGCAGGAGGCAGCTGATCGATGTCCCTCTCTCATCGATGTTTCTAACTCTCTATCCCTCTTTCTTCCTCTCTGTAAAAAATCAATAACATATATATATATAAAAGATTTAAACCTAATCACCTCCTAAAGGCCCCATCTCTAAATACCATCATATTAGGGGGGCGGTAGTATTTCAACATAATGGATTTTGTGGGAGACAAAACATAACACACTCCAATGGCAGAGTTCGGGAGCTGAAAGAGACCTTATTCCTGCTATGTGGATCTTGAAGTGTCCTGCCCAGTTAGACTAGAAGGCCTCACAAATTTACCAGCTGACTGTTTACAACAGCCCTATGAGTGAGTTACTCTTTTCCCATTTAATAGGTGAAGAGACTGAGCTACAGGAGTGACTTGTTCTACTTAACTATCTCACAGCTAGTAAGTAGATCCAGGATCCCCACTACCCCCCAAAAAAAAAACTCCAAAAAGAGTCTAGCCTATATAATAAAAGCCTAATATGGTAAGTGTCTGGTCATCCATTCAACCAATCAAAGTATAATATGCTAATGATGTGCTAAGGCCGCTCAACCGCTTGCTATGATGTGCACTGACCACCAGGGGGCAGACGCTCCCTGTTGGATAGCTGGAGTGCAGCTGATCAGGACTGAGTGAGATGGGTTGGACATGCCCTGAACCCTTCCTATGGTCCCTCCCTGGCCCCAATCATGCACTGGTGGGGTCCCTCAGCCTGGCCTGTGCCCTCTCACAATCTGGGACCCGTTGGGGATGTTGGAGATCTAGTTTCAGCCTGATCCTGCAAGCCAGGCCAAGGTACCCCACTGGTGCATGAATTCGTGCACTGGGCTTCTAGTTACTCTTAACAATCTGTGCTGATCCTTCAAGCCATCATTCAAAATCCATTGAATGGGTTTGAAATTGAAGTCCAATGGCCTCTAAGAAGTCTTTTTCCACTATTTCAGCCTCTATTACAGTAGTCCTCCTCATCCTGGTTTTGCTTTCTGTGGTTTTAGTTACATGCAGTCTACTTTGATCCGAAAATGTTCAATGGAAAATTCCAGAAGTAAACAATTCATAATTTTTCAATTGCATGCCCTTCTGAGAAGCATGATAACATCTCACACATCCTATCTGTTGCACCCAGGATGTGAATCCTCTCTGTTCAGTGTATCCATGCTGTATACAGTACAAGCTTGTCACAAGAAAGATGCGGGTGATATGGAGTGAAGTTAGAGAATTGGAAAACTTCTGTGACTCCCTATTGCCAAGCAGAATAAAGCAGTCCAAGGGACATGAACCTAATACTTGTGAATTACAAACACCCCTTAAAGGTAACTGATTAGACCAGTTCAAAAAAACTTATATCTTGATATGTTTCCTTATTCATCATTTTTTTTAATTTTTAGGAAAATAATAGAGTAAACATAGAGAAATTCTGAAATACTCTGTTAAGAGATTACAGTGGGACAACATTTGAAACCCAAGAGAGTAAATCAAATCTCATTGAGAAGGTAAAACAAAGGAAGTTCATGTGGTTGATTCACATGCCGACTTATTAAAATTGCCAAATGAGGAACTCCACAGAGCTGGGTGGGGCTCAACTCAATTGGTCCAGTTGAAACAGGGTGGGAAGTGAAAGTCAAAGGGGAGAATGGAACCTTGATTTAGGGTAGGAAAAAAAAACATGATTACAAACTCCTTAAGATCTGTGTTTTCCAGAAGAAATCTCAGACAGTTTGGTGGGTGGTCACGAAGACACACTGCTCTGGTCTCCTGGGAGGAGAAGGCCAGCTGACTGATGTCCCAGGCATCGCTGTGTCCAACCCGAGGCCACACCCCCCTCACGCTGCTCCCTGTCACTGATTGAGCATGGGGAGGGAGCTGGGCCAGGGCCGTGTCTGTGAGACACGGAACTGCTCTTGTGGGCAATTCTAAAAAACATATTTTTATTGATTTCAGAGAGGGAGAAAGAGACAGAAACATCAACGATGAGAGGCTGCCTCCTGCACACCCCCACGAGGGATCGAGCCTGCCGTCCAGGCCTGTGCTCTTTCCAGGAATCACTGTGACCTCCTGGTTCATAAGTCAACACTCAACCACTGAGCCAGCATGGCCAGGTGGCAATTGTGGCTTAAGAACTCCAGGTGACCACGCCAAATACTACATTTTAGAAGTGCATTCCAACCTGAGACTCTTGCTCCTTCCTCCCCCCCTTTCACAGGTGTGGGACCTGCATCCGGTCTGAAGGCTCTCCTTGCCTCCTCCTACTTCCTCCCTCTTTCTTCATAGGTTTTCCCTCCAGGAAATTCCTTAGGAGTCTAAGCCTACCTTAGTGCGTGCTTTTCCCAGGACCTGAACTCTCACGATAGTCCATTCGGACTTCCAGGTGATTAAGTGAGAGCTTTCCATTTAGTTTGATTTTCATGCAGGGAATTGGAAAGAACTGATCACGAGAGAAAAATCATCCTCTTATTCCCTGACCCAGGGAACTTTGAGCATCTGCAAGAACTCTCCATAATCACCACAATAAAATCATTTCATCTTTGACTTTGAAATAACCAACTACGGTGGTACCTCGAGATACGAGTTTAATTTGTTCCGCAACCTTGAGGCGTGGGAAACTGTGAGACGCTCGAGTCTCGGTAAACTGGTGGGTCGTGTGCAGCCGGCCGATCCGCGCGATGACTCCTATCTCAACTGTTGCTCGTATTTCAAAGCAAAAATCGCTCGCTCCATGGCTCGTATCTCAAAAATCTCGTATGTATCTCGAGGTACTACTGTACCTGATATGGGGGGCTTGTATCTCGAGGTACTACTGTACCTGATATGGGGGGCTATTTACATGCTTACTTTAGGGATCAGGAGTCCCAGGATGGTGAGGTGACTTGCCTGTGGTGATGATGTGCGAATAGGCATGGTAAAGACCGACACTGCCCAGCGCCTAGTCTTTCATGTTCTCTTTGCTGCCATGTTATGTAACTCTATGGTTTACCCCCAACTGCAGGAGAGAGTCAATCCAGGCAACCGGAAGCGACCATTTTAAGTGACGTGTTCAGACAATCCAACCCAAAGAACCTCATTTCTGCAAAACAAATAGACATCAGTTCCCTGGGTATTTCTTAACCCTTCATTGACAGGGTAGAGTTATTTTTAGCAATCTGAAAGACCCCATTGGGTTCAAAGTATAATGCCGGTGCCCAGCACAATGCCAAGAATATAAAAGGGGCCTCGCCTCTCCTGGCTGACTGTTGTTGGATATATTGATAGTGTTTCTCTCACCTGGCATCAACCATAGCTATCTTTGTCAAAGGTGCTCATTTCAAGGGCAGCCTGGAGACTACCATGTGGACCAGAGCCATTAGAGGGGGCATGTACTGCACCCTTCCTTGGTTGCAGACACTGTGCCAAAACTACCATCCGTCACTGCCCCATTTTTCAGGTGAGAAAATGGAGGGTTAGCGATAGTAAGTGTTTTCCCAGTATGTCACAGCTATTAAGCGATAGGCATCAGATTCGACACAGATTAGATAACCACTCCGCCAGTCCATCATCTTCCTCAGGAGACTCCAGAATTGAGCATAAAATTTCCCATTTGGGCCCAACCCTGGGAGTCGGTAAGACTGACATCATGAAGGGGTCAGGATTATAATTTATTCGGAGAAATCTTTGTTGGTGTTTCATTCAAACCAGATTAATAATGCGATATCTAGAAAGGGTGTCTAGACTTTCTGAGCTCTGACTTAAGTGAAAGAGGTTTATAATTATCTCATTAAATGCTTGATAACGAATACTTCCAAGGGATTGCTGCATTTAAACCGTTTCTCTTTAACATTTTTGAAGATCCCTATTATTTTATTGGCATGCTAATAGTGGGGTTTGAACAGTCATAGGAACTGCCCAGGGAGAGGATTAAAGGAAGTACACTATCTTGATTTCCAATCTTGCTGAAAATTGTCAGGTCTATGTGAGATAGATAGATAGATAGATAGATAGGTAGATAGATAGATAAGATTATCAGTTGAGCAAGAAAATACTACAGAGGGAGAAAAAAAGGGGGGTCAAGTTCAGGTGGGAAAGATGATTTATTAAATTATGAAAATATAAAACATTGAAGCTCTGCTCTAGCTCTTAGGAAGCTAATTATTTTTTGCCGGGATTGATACCTGGGCAGAAACTCGAGGAGATACAAGTATGTATTAAGAGGCAGGTATGAAAGACGGAAGTTTCAGAAAATTCAATCTACTAGCCCATATTATGAAATACCGAGCTAACATGAACACATTCACTGAAATCTCTTCACGCTCTTCTGAGAGGGGAAGCCCCTTGCTAGCTTTGGGGCACGCCCCTCTCTCTGCATGTGTCACCTGGGTGAGTTCTGGCTTCTTCTAGGCATCTCTAGATGGGCATGTTCATCTTCTGCTGACAGCAGAGACATGGGGGAGTGGGGAGAAGATCAGCCCTCAGGGTGTTTTCTCCAGACCTCACAATGGCCCTTGCTCCACTGCTGATTCTAAAACACCCCATTGAAAGTCCTTATTGACAGCCTTCGCCCCACACTCTTTCCTAAGAACCATGTTAACATTAACGCCCTCCTAGAATTTCAACTTCCGAAAAAGCTGTCAGAGACAGGATCTCTTACTACCCTTACTATGCCTCTTGTCCTCTTTGGAGCAGCAACAGCCTGTATGGTTAACGTGAGGAGACAGTCATCTGTGGCATGGTACCAGAAAGTCACCCCAGTCTCCTTTCTGCCCCTCTCTGAACCCCTCCCCTAACCTCTACCCGTTCCTAGGACCATCATCCTACTCTGGCTTTAACTCTTCCCCTCCTTCCAGGTCATCTTTTCAGGGGAAGATTGTGAGCGGGGAGAATTTCCCATGATTCAGAGGGCGTCTGGGAAATGTTCAGGACTCGCCAAGGAGGCAATGCAGGGGTAACATTCTGCAGAAAGAGGCCCCGGTTTGAGTTCATTGTTTGTGGCTATTTGCATAACCTCAGTGAGCATCAGTGGATAAACAATACCTGTCCTACAAACACAGGGTATTCTTGGAAGGGCGCTGGGGGGGGCGGGGGGCCGCCCCGGGCCGGTCACCTCTCCCCTCCTTCTCCTCTGAGCAAATCCTCTCTCTGGAGACATTCTGCTTCTGCTCTGCTCCCTCGGGTGTGGTCCACAACCTAGAACAACAGTACTTCTCGAGAAACACCTTCCCGAGACTAAGTAACCTGGTGCCCACAGAGTTCTGGGTGAGGCCTGCTTGCCTCAGAGCCCAGCGGTACAGCAGACTCAAACGTATCAGTAGCGGGTGCCCGGGAAGGCTGCTACATCCCCAGATTGCTGTGCCCACCTCCGGAGTTTCTGCCCCAGGAGTTCTGGGGTGACAAGCTACTGGTCGATGCCCACGTGGCTGGTTAAGGGACCACTTTGAGAACCACAGGCATCGTCCTTGTCTGTAACCAGTGAGTCAGGATTAAGCACACAAGCTGCCTCAAATCAATGCCCAGCTCTGCTACTTTCCAGCTGTAAAATCCTCAGCAAGTCAATCTCTCCAAGCCTCAGTCTCTCCATCTGTAAAATGGGTATAACAATGACGCGTCCTTCACAAGGTGATGGCAAGGAAGAATGAGCTCCTGGTGGAGAGACTTCAGTAAGTGCTCAGTGTTCAGGAGTTGTTAATGATTCCAGAGGGTTCTAGAAGAACCCGGGTCATCGTCTCGCTAAGCCGTGCTTCTCAAACCCCAGAAAAAAAACAACATCGATGGTCACTATTGAATGTGTCTGTACCCCAGAGCTGCCTGGAGATGAAGGCAAGCTTCAGAGCACACTGGTGATTAGATAATGACAATGAGCCAAATACAGTGGTACCTCGAGATACGAGTTTAATTCATTCTGTAACCTTGAGGCGTGGGAAACTATGAGGCGCTCGAGTCGCGGTAAACTGGTGGGTCGTGTGCAGCCGGCCGATCCGCGCGATGACTCCTATCTCAACTGTTGCTCACATTTCAAAGCAAACATCGCTCGCTCGATGGCTCGTATCTCAAAAATCTCGTATGTTAGGGCACTCGTATCTCGCGGTACCACTGTATACCCAATCCCTGAGGTGGGGGCTGGGAGAAGCTGAGACTCCCCAGAACCCCCCTGTAGGGAAAGAGCTCAGGATGGGGCATCATTAGCTCAGAATCTGGATCCAGGCTCGGGCTGCGTTTGGCCGGGTAACCCGAGCCTCAGTTTCCCCATCTGTTCATGGGGACAACGACGCTCACCTCCGACGACAGGAGCCGCCAGCTTGTTTTGATAAGCTGTGGTCCTCCGAGCCGTGAGAACCCCAGCAGGCTACCCAAATATTTGTGTGTCCCTTCCTGCTCCAGTCAGTTCAGGTGCCACCGCTGATAAGCCGGGCCGAACCGGTGCTCTCTGCCCCCGGGCTGTGCTGCCATCTGGATCCTGCTCCTCCACCAGCCCTCGTTTCTGAGAAAGGCCAGGTCACTCCACCTCGCCGTGTTTCCAGGGAAGGCCCGGGGTCTGTGTACCCAACCGCAGGTCAGTCCCCAAAAAGAAGTCATTAGCCACGGCTGGGCAGAGTCAGGATCGGCGAGGGCCACCAAACCCACAGGAGACAGAGGTGCACGCTAAGGTGCCTACCTCCTCCCCGAAGCCGATTTCACCGGTTCCTGGACGTGCCCGGGAAGAAAATCCCACAGGAAGGCGGCGCGGGCTGTGTTTATCGTTTTGTTCCGCTTCTCCTGTTTGCTCAGTCAGCCTGGTCAATAGCTGTGCGCAAACAGAAACCCCTTTGAAGTGTATTGAGTTCTCTCCCAGGACACTGACACCTCAATCTGCGGGTCTGTGTGTGTGTGTGTGTGTGTGTGGGTGGAGAAAGCTCTTTGGAATGAAACTTCCTGATCAATGGACATGCAGCCAGAATGAAAGAACGGCCACCGGCCACTTATTCACAACAGACGCTGACGGCCGCAGTTCCTGGGTGCCCGGGATAGAAGAGAACACAGAGCATCGCCTCTGTCCTCCCGGATCAATAATACCTCATCAGGGAACATTCTGGAGAACACACAGAATGAACTGCAGAGGGTTTGGCCAATGAGCGACTGGCTCCTTTTTAAGGCATAGTGGCCAAAGTGTGAGTATAGGAAGGACAAGATTTTATGGGGTGGGAGGTGGGTGGAGGGAAGCTATGGAGGGGGGAAAAGAGAAACAAATGTAAGAATCTGAAAAATAAAGATTTAATTTAAAAAAAAAAAGACTTTATGAAGATAACCACCTACGTGTGTGTGTGTGTTGTTTCAGAAGAAGTTATAACGGTAAATCATTTCCAGAAACAAGGGATGGACATATTTCATCTAATTCTTCTAAAGTGGCTCCACGGCACAAGCTATGTGTGTATTCACCTGCATGCTCAGTGAACAATATTCTCTGGGACGTTCTATGTACCGGACACTAGAGATACAGACATGAACCAGACGAGCGTTCTGCTCTTCCAGACTTGTCAGTGTAGTGGAGACACATCATCACCGATGGATGATGAGTCAGGGTTTCCCCGAGAATCACAAGACATCAGGGAAACGAAGAGGATGCAGCCCGTGTTGTGTGTGTCGGACAATGTGGCTAATGCCTACTGGGGCCGTTACAGGTGCTTTACATATATTCACGCAAGCTTCACAACCACCCCCAGCCAGAGTGGCTAATGTTCTAAGCGCCATCGTACAGGTGGGAAAACTGAGTCACAAACATATTCAGTTACACAGTTTAGTAAGTGCCAGATGTGGGAGGCCAGGTGATGTGTCAGGACTGTATGTTGCCTCTTCAGCTAAACTCTCTGATGAGCATTAAGAAATTTGGTGACAGCCAAAACCGGTTTGGCTCAGTGGGTAGAGCGTCGGCCTGCGGACTGAAAGGTCCCGAGTTTGATTCCGGTCAAGGGCATGTACCTTGGTTGAGGGCACATCCCCAGTAGGGGGTGTGCAGGAGGCAGCTGATAGATGCTTCCCTCTCATCGATGTTTCTAACGCTCTATCCCTCTCCTTTCCTCTCTGTAAAAAATGAATAAAATATATTTTTTTAAAAAAAGGAAATTTGGTGATAGTTCAACTTTGCTATCATCTTGCCCTACAAAAGCACCCAAACTCAAAACTTCTTAGGCAGGACTTACCGTATTTTCCAGCGTATAAGACAACCCCCAACTTTTCCAGTTAAAATATAGCGTTTGGGATATCCTCACCCTATAAGATGACACCCGGCATATAAGACGACCCCAGACTTTTGAGAAGATTTTCCTGGGTTAAAAAGTCATCTTATACACCGGAAAATACGGTATTCCAGGTGTGAGAGACTCCAGCAAGAGTTTTTTCAAGATGGAGTGCCAAGAAGGGTTACTGACTTCCTTGAGCGGTTGCCAGAGAAGCATCCCCATGTAAAACAAAGGTAGTAAGATGGAGGGACAAAATATCAGCTTCCTGCCCCAGCCTTGCTCCCTCTGGCCACGTGACCTCTGGGAACTTGTTAGATTTCCGCTTCTCCTTTCAGTTCAGTGGGGATATCAATATCAACCTCAGGTCACATTTTGAAGAGCTTGGATATGAGTGGCTTTTAAGCTGCCACGTGGATGCGATATATTTTTTAATATGTTTCTATGTATTTCAGAGAGAGGAAAGGAAAGGGAGAGAGACACAGAAACATCAATGAGAGATAATCATTCAGCAATTGCCTCCTGCATGCCCCCTACTACTAGAGATGGAGCCCACCACCTGGGCATGTGCCCTGACTAGGAATCGAACCATGACCTCCTGGTTCATGGGTCAACATTTAACTATTGAGCCACACTGACCAGGCTGGATTTTTTTTTTATTATCATTATTTATTCTGTCATCATCAGTTGTTGTCATCGTTATCACTGTCATCAAAGGCTTGGCCCACAAATATATCAAGATGTATTTGTTGAGTGTGAATTAGTCTTAGAGGTCAGAGTTCTAAGCTCAAGGTCATCTATTCAGTCATAATTGAAAGCCTTAGAGGAAAGAGATCCTGGCAGTGTTTGGGTCCGGAAGGAGACATCAGCAGAGCTTGCTGACATAGTATGACCTAGATACGCTGCATGGGCACTTTACAAAGACCCACAGAACTCTGCCAGCTTAGAGTGCCCAAGCCGCCCCCCTGACCATCCCTGCATCACCACGCCTAATGCCACTCAATGATTCTGCATGGAACACGTGTCATCACCATGAGCTAAGGTGATCACACCTTCTCTGTCAGTCTCACTGCAGTTTCATAGCCTTTTCCCTGGTATTTTCAGGTCTTCTTATCTCCCCAGCCCAAGTCACATAATCTGGGCTCTTCTCATTCCTCGTGCCATGCTGTCCAGCAACTGGCTTGTCTTGCCTATGTCCCTGCATGCCACAGGCTGGCATGCTCTGCAGCCTTAGCTCAGGTGAACTCTCTGTTTTGTTTGATTTCTAGCCAAAAGCCAGCAACTCCCTGGGTTCTGCTCCCGGTTGCTCAGATAAATAAGCCAAATGTTCATTTGTTGCTCAGTGATTACAATTAAGTGCAGAGGTGTTGTCACCGGAAGTATTCGTGTTTTTCTAGCAGCCTGCAGTGGCACTGTAGTGGTACTGGGTTTTGTTTTGCTTTGGGGGAAAGAAGGGGAGAGGGTTACCCCATTTTCAATGTCCATTATCTCCCTTGATTCTCTGAAGAGCTGGGCAAAGGAGAAAGAACAGGAATTATGGTCTGTATGTCATTGGCTGGAGGAAACTGAGCACAGAAAAGTTAAGTCACTTGCCCCTGGCCACTCGGCTCAGAAAAAGCTAACTGCAGCCAAAACCGGTTTGGCTCAGTGGATAGAGCCTCGGCCTGCGGAATGAAAGGTCCCGGGTTCGATTCCGGTCAAGGGCATGTATCCTGGTTGCGGGCACATCCCCAGTGGGGGGCATGCAGGAGGCAGCTGATCGATGTCTCTCTCTCATCGATGTTTCTTACTCTCTATCCCTCTCCCTTCCTCTCTATAAAAAAATCAATAAAATATATATATAAAAAAAAAAAAAAGCTAACGCAGCTAGAACTCGGGCACCCTGACCCCCAGTTCGGCGAACCTAGGAGTGGCTCCACTTCCTATATGTCATCACGTGGGATAATAATTTGTATAATGTGTTTTCATAGACAATTTCTGGGTTATCCAAAAGGCTTTCCGTGTGATCAAATATGTCAGTAACATGCTGTGTACTGTATCACTCTGTTAGGGATTCACTGTGCTGATTAGCCGAGGAAAGCCTCTGAGAACTCCTGCTGTACAAGATGTACCCTCTTTTTTTAGTTTGTTTGTTTGCTAATCCTCACTCAACGATATTTTCCCATTGATTTTTAAAGAGTAGGCAAGAGAGAGAAAAACAGAGAGAAACATCTATGTGAGAGAAACACATCAACTGGTTGCCCCTCCCACAAGACCCCACTAGGGAAGAGCCTACAACCAAAGTTCGTGCCCTTGACTAGAATCAAACCTGGGACCCTTTTGTCCACAGGCCGATGCTCTATCCACTGAGCCAAACTGGCTAGGGCTAGATGTACACATTTTTGACCCAGAATTGTCCGAACACCTTCGACCACGAGGAGGCAAGGGCAAAAGCAGAGAGACCATGTGCCGACAACACAGGTTGTCAGGGGCGCTTGGGTGAAAAGAAAAACTGCACGAGTGAGAAGGAAGTGGATCTGGACCCATTTCCGGGGCAGAGCCCCCCACATTGCTGGTGGACAGGATGTAATCAGGGGAACTAGAGCAAAGAGGAGGCAAGGAGGAGTCGGGGCCGTGAGGTCTGAGCAACGATATGAAGAGAATGGCCACTTCCTGCAGGAAGCTCTCCTGGACTAACAACCCCACCCTTCCATTGTAGTCTCTCACTGCCCCAGAACCCTGGTCTTCAGAGGCTGCACAGTTTTAGTTTGATCTTCGTTGATAAAAATTTTGAAAATACCCGAGCTTATAATGTTTTACTTACTAAAGTCCGCGCTCTGCATTCTCAGATGCCACCACATCCATCGATTCAACCAACCGCAGATCAAAAATGGTCTAAAAAATATAAAAAGTTACATTGTTGTTAGGCTTAACTATATGTAGACTATAAAGGCTTACAATGGCTGTGTCTGTAATGAACGTGTACCAATGTTTTCATTGTCATTATTCCCTAAACAAAACAGGACAGCCAGTATTTGCACAGACTCACGTTGTTTTAGGTCTTGTAAGTAATCTAGAGATGTTTTAAAGCATACAGGAGGGTGTGTATGGGCTATAAGCAAATGTTATGCCATTTAAAAAAATATTTGTTTTTATTGATTTCGGAAAGGGAGAGGGAGAGAGAGAATAAACTATAAACGATGAGAAAGAGTCAGTAATCGGCTGCCTCCTACACGCCTTATACTGGGGATTGAGCCCACAACCTGAGCATGTGCCCTGACCAGAATCGAACTGTGACCTCCTAGTTCATAGTTTGATGCTCTACCATTGAGCCATGCTTGTTGGGCTATTATGCCATTTTAAAAATATATATTTTATTGATTTTTACAGAGAGGAAGGGAGAGGGATAGAGAGTTAGAAACATCGATGAGAGAGAGACATCGATCAGCCGCCTCCAGCACGCCCCCTACTGGGGATGTGCCCACAACCAGGATACATGCCCTTGACGGGAATCGAACCTGGGACCTTTCAGTCCACAGGCCGACGCTCTATCCCCTGAGCCAAACCGGTTTTGGCATGTTATGCCACTCGTTTACAAGGGACTTGAGTATCTATAGATGTGGGCATCTATGGCGGATGCTGGAGCTGATCCCCTGTGGCTACCAAGGGACGAATGTACCATGTCCCCAGCTTCTAGCACATTGTAGGCACTCAATCAATATTTGCTGAATAAATGAATGCACAGAGATTTGAAAGTAGTAAATGCTTCATAAACAGTCAATCTCCTGTTACTAAACGATCTAGCATGCAGGTATGATAAATATTACCAATCAATTTAGTAGACCTGGGGAAGTGGAGGATAGTGGAGGAGTCGCCGGATGGTCAGAAGAGTCTATCTGAACGTGAGCCCGTGGGCAAGTCCTTTCCCTTCTCCGATTCCAGCTCTTCTGAATCCAACTTCACCAGGGGGAGGACAATATGATTTCCATTAACCCTGCATCCTGGACGCCCAGGGTCTCTGTGGGAGCTGTGCCTGTGGCCTTGGGAATATGATGGGTGACACTGCCCCCCGGCCATGGCTGATCAAATGCCCCACCAGCTAGCACAGCGGAAGTCCTTCAAGCACCAGAAGAGAGGGGTGCATTGGGGCGGAGTCACCGGGAAGCTTCCTAAAGCGTGCCCTCCCTCCTTCCAAGAGCTTGGGTTTCAGATGAAGATGGTGCTGTTCAATGAAAGCATCCTTTTGGGTTTTCATCATTTCCGGTCCAACTGGCAGGACTAGAGGAGGGGTTTGCCCCTTCCCTGCTCCCAAAGGACCACTGAGCCAAAACCCCTTGCTCTTCTAGACCCCCCTGCTCTCTGAACCTTGCTTGGTACATTGCCTTTCTTCTCTCGTCTAGTCGGGAACAGACCAAGACACACTTCCCATCAGGACCTTTCTTCAGTCATTCGCCCGAAAGGCTGGTCTCGGGTTCCAGGATCTGGGCAGCCTGCTTGGCCAGAGGCCCCGCCACGGTGCGCGGAGCAGACTCACGTGATTTCCCTGACTCTCGCTATGAGGGCTCTCCCTCAGAGAGCTACTGGGCAAGTCATTTTTGCTTTCGGTTCGTCCCTTGTTCTTTTCCACTTGGTCGCCCAGGGTAGCATCTACACGGAGAGTTTCTCCCCTGGGGACCAGCCTTGCTTATCTGCGTGCACACAGTCTCAGCCCCCCGTGCTGCCTTTCCCCAGAAGAGGTCACCCCTGGATTAAGAAAACCAGTAGTTTTACGCCAACCCCCAGCCCCCCGCTGCCATTCAATACAAATGTCTTCTCCCAGTGAATAACCAAAGCCCCGATAGCCACTGAATCTTTACTAATGTTTTCCGCATTGATTTCATCATCATTGTTATTCTGAAAAAATACGCATTGCACTGTGTGGTGATTATCACATCAGTCTTTGCAGAGATCTCAGTATGACAATCGTTTTTATGTCCTCCTCAAACTGACACTCCCGCCACTACTGAAGGACAAAGAGAGGAACTGGCTTACATCAAGATTGGCAACAGCATGTCCGGCTGGTGTAGCTCAGTGGTGGAGTGGCTACCTAAGAACCAGGAGGTCACGGCACATGCCCAGGTTTTGGGCTCAATACCCAGTAGGGGGTGTGCGGGAGGCAACCAATTGATGCTTCTCTCTCATCATTGATGTTTCTATCACTCTCTCCCTCTCTCCTCCTTTCTGAAATCCTTTTAAACATATATACACTGAGTGGCCAGATTGTTATGATCTCTGAACGCATAATAATCTGGCCACTCAGTGTCTATCCTATATAATAAAAGGCTAATATGCAAATTGTCGCCTCTACCAGGTATTCAACCAGCAGGTAGGCTGGCCAACCGCCCATGTCCCCTCCCCCTGGCCAGGCTGGCCAGACCCCACCCATGCACAAATTCATGCACCGGGCCTCTAATATACATACTGAGTGACCAGATTACTATGAGTTCAGAGATCATCATAATCTGGCCACTCGGTGTTTTTTTTTTTTAAAGACTATCAACAGCAAAGGTCAGCAGAGCCCTTTGGTGTTGAGACCCACTCCTGGTGACAAGTATTAAAAGAAAAGGCACAGGGTTTAATTGGCTGGGCCACCTTTCTAAGGCAGGAGTGAAAGGCTGGAACACAGTAGTCATTCAAGGTGAGAAGCACCATCCTGTGAAGACGGACAGACAATCAGGGAGGTGATTTGAAAGCCAGTGGCTGGGCTAGCGGGTTGCTTAACATTCTTTTCATCTTCCAGATTCCCAGAGAGTAAACAATGGCAACCAAGCTACAAAGACAATGGCCGCCAAAAAGCCTACCCAATCATCACGGGATGGAATAAAAGATCAGGCCGGGAAACGCTGATTCTTTGTCACTGAATGAAGTGCCTGGGGTACTTAGCATGTCATTCTGAGTTCTCGCTTTCAAGTTACATGTGGAGCAAAAGAATGGGAGGCAAGGGGGCAGGTAAGTGATTAACAGAGGCGCACAGCAACCAGAGGTTTAGAAAACCCAAATCATAACAAGTCCCGTGATTAAAGAGGGGGAGTTCAACAATGATCTTGCAGAAAGAAGGGAGAGTGGAGTTGAATGCCACCATCGAAGCTGCTTTCCTTGCGAATGAATTGCCAGTAACCACTTAGCCTTGGAACATACACTCAGGCTTCAAAATCCCAGAAACACAACTCATACAACCAAGACCTTATATCTGAGAATTGCCCTTCACCCAACCAATTCCAGCAGGCGCTAGGAGACCTCACCCTAGCCAACACGCACCAGGATGACAGAAAGCTACATTCCCATCAGACAAGATCTCCAATTGGGAACAAGTCTCATAGCTTCAATGATTTGGTTTCTTGGCAGGAATAAAAAAAAGAAAAAAAATGCTGAGTCTGCCTCCCTGGCAGTGACAGAAACCTGGGAGAAGTCATAGGTAGAGTGGACCGTATGCTCAGCACTCTTAGCATGACACAGGACTTCTCAAGGGGGACAAAGAATTCATTTATAAGCCACAGTCGCCTTCATAAAGACCAGCTGTTGCCATCAGCTCTGTGATAAAGGTTCAATGACAAGGTTGGGCCGGATTCCTGTCTGTGTCCCCAGGTCTTGGAAACCCCCGACAAGTGATCCCTCTTCATTACTCTTCATCAGACCCACAGAGTTCCACGAGCAGGCAGAGAATGCTCCACAGTGAGCCCCCAGCAAAACGAGGACTTCTTAAAGAGCATTGCCTGAAAACGGTGCTTGAGTTTTAAGCCACAAGAGCTGGTTACACCCCATGAAAAGCTCATAGGTCCTCACAGGTCGACACCTCTTCATCTGTTGCCCCGCCCCCCCGCCCTGTTGGCCCCATCTGCCTTTTCACCATTGAGCCTCGTTCCCTAAGAAAAATGGCTTCTTGCCAAAACCGGTTTGGCTCAGTGGAAAGAGCATCAGCCTGCTGACTGAAAGGTCCCAGATTCAATTCCGGTCAAGGGCATGTATCTTGGTTGCGGGCACATCCCCAGTAGGGGGTGTGCAGGAGGCGGCTGATCGATGTCTCTCTCATCGATGTTTCTTACTCTCTATCCTTCTCCCTTCCTCTCTGTAAAAAATCAATAAAATATATTTAGAAAACAAAATGGCTTCTTTCTGAAACCAGAATCCAGTGTTATCGGGAGGTATGAAGACTGATAGGAAGATCAGAACAGCCCAACAGTATGAACAGAACACTGGGACTCACAGAACAAGTCAAGGGCACGCGGGACACTGCTCCCCTTAACCTTGAAGCCCTAGGGAAATCGGTCCCTTTGAGGTCTTCTCTTCGCCCTCTATCCTTTCTATGCGTGTCAAGAAGTTTGAAAAATGGGGAGTATCAGCATAGATTTTGGGGGGGATACTTGGTAAAGCCTTTTGGAAGGACAACTGAGCAGTATATATCAAAAGCCTCAAAAAATGCATGTCCTTTAAATCAGAAAGACCAGTGACTTATTTCATGCTCACAGTTTGGTGTGAAAATGTAAAAGCATAAGGATGTTCATCACAGAGTTGTTTTTAATGAGGAAACAGCCTATAGGTCTACAAATGGGGATTTGGTTAAGGGCATTCCGATGTATTCACATTATGTAATATTTAGCAGTTATTCAAAATGGTATAAAAATATTTCATTAATCTGGCAGAAGGTTGATGATAACTTATTAAGTGAAGAAAAAGATTTCAAAATAATAGTTGGGATAGAATTGCATCTTTGTTTAAATATATAACAAATTATAACATTTACATACGCATAAATTTACCTATCACAAATATGATAAAAACATGCGGAGTGATGAAGTAGTGTGTTGTAAAATTTCTACATGGGTGATGATATTGCCTGAAGTTTCGGCATTTTTGACGTTGGGTAATTCTAAGGCCCTGAGCATAGAAAGAAGGTCTTTTCTGACGTGGAAGATCCTTCCTGCATTCAGTCCCCAGGAAAAAGGTGTGTCTTAGAGATGAAGCATTAAAAGGAGAGATTCCCTGGCTGGGTCTTTTGTCCTCAAAAGTATACGAGCTTCATGACCCTTGAGAGTGAAAGAGTCAAGGTATTCTCAAAGCTTCATTCTGAGTCATTCTGTTTGTGCAATCCCGTAGGAAGTTGCAAAATCTTTTGATCTGTCGTGGGGAGCCAATAATAATGATAGTAATAACAGCCGTCTATGGGGTCGGGGTCTCCGTATCCCTTTTCTCCAGGCCTCCCCGACTGCCTGTGAAATGGAAGGGCACAGTCCCGTGTGGCAGGAAGGCATAGCTCACATTCCTGAGCATGACACTGAGCCGGATGCTCTCCTCAGGCTTCTGTATAGATTCGCATCTTCTCCTCCCCACAACTTTCAGAAATAATGACATCACCTTTGCTGCACCACTGAGGACACTGGTGAGGGGCAACAGAGAGACCGGTGACTTTCCCAAGGCCACACAGCTTGTTCCTGGTGGACGCGGAATTCAGATTCATGTGGTTCAGTCCTAGAAGCTCCGACGGGTGAGCTCTACTGCCAAACCCCAGAAACATGAGAAGGTGGTTCATCCACATGCAGATTTATCCAAAACCAGGGAGCAGAATAACGCCAGCATAAAGGTGGCAGAGAGAGTGAAGAGAAAGCCATCCTCCCTGAATGGAAAGATGGACGCCAGTCCTGCTGGCTCGGCCCCGACCTCCCTGCTGCCCCTATGACTCTCCATCCAACTTGAACTTGGGCAACCTGCTTTCCATTTGACTCAGAAAGACTGCGTTCTTTAGTAAGCCTCCATCTGCCTGTGACATGTGTCCATTAGGTTCATCTGTACCCCCTTGTTAGTCCAGGAGCAGTGAGGTGCTGAGGTTACCAGGCTAAGGTGCTTCCAGCCTAACAGGAAACTTACCAAGAAACTGTCAATCGCCCGGCCTGTGTTGCTCAGTAGTTGAGCATCCACCTACAAACCAGGAGGTCATGGCTAGATTCCGGTCAGGGCACATGTCCAGGTGGAGGGCTCCATCTCCAGTGTGGGGCATGCAGGAGGCAGCCGATCAATGATTCTCCTTCATTATTGATGTTTCTATCTCTCTCTCCCTCTCCCTTCCCCTCTGAAATCAATTTAAAACTACATATGTATTTTAAAAGAAACTGTAAATTATGGGCCATGGCAAACACGTGATCGGGGGGAGGGTACTCTCAGCTCTGTGGGGGAGGGGAGGGCCATGCCAAGCACAGCCTGTGGACACTGATATTTCTGTCACCGGCTGGCTGGCATCATTCCCTACATGGTTCAAGTGCTCTCCAGGGACTTCCTGCCACTGATCTATGAGAAGTAAGCTAAGGCCCATGAGCCAGGGATCGCTACGACCCAGGTTGGATTCCCATCAAGGGCATGTACCTTGGTTGCAAACACATCCCCAGTAGGGGGTGTGCAAGAGGCGGCTGATCTATGTCTCTCTCATCGATGTTTCTAACTCTCTTATCCCTCTCTCTTCCTCTCTGTAAAAAAATCAATAAAACATATTTAAAAAAATAAAATAAAATAATTTAAAAAAAGGAGTTCTACCTCTCACTTTACACTTCGCCTCTTCCCAAAGCTCCTTCGGCCAGAGAGCAAACATACACACTCACTTACACTCAACCTCATACCCTCACACACTGTCACAGGCTCTCCCAAAGCGAATATTGTTTTAAAATGCTGGAGGGCAGTGACCTGAGGGTCTATTGAACTTGAATTACCGCAGCAGCAATTTTCCTTTCAAGCCAATATCGGATCCAATCCTGAGGACCGGGATGCTGCGTCACACTGAGTAAGGATTTCACGCGGCCTGCGTCAAATTGAGCCCAGCACGCGACGAATCCACAATCAGGCTCTAGCCAGCGCTTCTATCCCTCTTCGGATTGTGTCAGGAACTAATGTCCCATCACTCAACTCCATTGGGCAATCCTTGGGACTTCCTCCTATAAAGAAGGGAAGCGGGGACCCACAGCTGACCTCCCCAGGGCTATGCTGGGTCTCGGGCCCAAGCACCACCTTCCCCAGGATAAATATGTCGGAAGTTGCCTCACTTCCCGGCCTGACCTAATTAGTAAACACCTTCAAAGGGCTGACTTTTGAGACCACGTCTGCCACACACAGCAGAGGCGAGCAAATCAATATTGAAAGGGCTGTGTAGGTGGAGCGGGGAGGCGAAACCAGATTAGAAACAGAGAGGAGTTAATGTTAGGAGTTCTGTTGTGCAACCGTCCTTGCCCTTGCCCCTCCGCTGGCCAAACTCACCCTTTCTCCAGGGCTTCTGGGGACCTGGCCCCCTAGACACCCAACCACCCAGTCTCCAGAAAGAACTACCCAAGACATGGACTCAGTCTGACCAGATCCCTGGTCACTGGAGACCATGCATGTTAGAACTGACCGAGATCTAGCTAATGGAACAGAACAGTGCCACTGAGTGTCCATGCAGGTGGATGCTAACGGCTCCTGTTGTTGCTGTTGCAATCCATCCAATGCTGGCCCTTTCAGTGGCTGGAAAAGCAATCAATGAGAACTCCAGGTCACACAAAGGCTTCAAAGGAATCCAAGTGCATGCATGGCGCAGGGCAGTACCGATGAACTACATCAGTTCCACCTTCACGAGCACCTGGGCCGGAAGCATTGGCGTCACTGGATTTCAACCACCAAAGCCACGCTTGGAGTTGAAGTTCAGTTCTCTGGAGGAGACCAGATGGATAGACCGATATGGGCTTCTTCAATACATTGGATTGCACATGTCCCAGGGATAAATATGTCGAAATATGACTTTTCTCACTTCCCAGAGGAAGCTGAGATCTAAGGACATCAGATGGGCCACATATACAGTGGTACCTCGAGATACGAGTGCCCTAACATAGGAGGTTTTTGAGATACGAGCCGTCGAGCGAGTGATTTTTGCTTTGAAATACGAGCAACATTTGAGATAGGAGTCATCGCGCGGATCGGCCGGCTGCACTCGACCCACCAGTTTACCGCGACTCGAGCGTCTCATAGTTTCCCACGTCTCAAGGTTACGGAACGAATTAAACTCGTATCTCGAGGTATCACTGTACTCCAGTCTGCTTTGTTTTGGGTTTGTTGTTTATTAATTTGGTTTGTTTTTTCTGCTGTACCATGTATATGATTACTCACTCAGCAAAATCTGTAAAATACTTGAAGGCAAGAATCTTGTCTGTCCTCTTTCTACTGTAGTCACAACGCACAGCTGAGAACTGGATCAATATCCATTCATTTGTTCATTCATTCATCCATTTACTCAATATATATTTATCAGACATTAGGGATACGACAATGACTTAAGACCAGAAAGTGACCTGTTATCATAAAGTTGACATTTTAGCTGAGAGAGACCATCCATCAATAAAGAAGCATCCTAATGAGGGAAGGAAGAAACGGAGGAAAAGAAGGAAGGAAGGGAGAGGGAGAGGGAGGAAATAAGTAAATTATCAAAACCTCATGACTGTCCCGCAGAGAATTGGGATTGAAGATGTAATGAAGAGAGGCAGGATGGCATCATGGATTCAGCATTCAGGACAGGATTCTCGAAGGAGGTGCCCTGTACACTGAGATCTGAATGACAAGGAGGACTCCATAGAAGACCAAAGGGGAGAGATTGCCGTCAAGGAGACTAGAAGCCGGGAAGTGAGAATGAGCTTTACGGGTTCAAAGAGCTGAGAAAAGGCCGGTGTGGCTGGAGCAGGTCAGCGAGTGAGGGGGACACAAGCTGATGTCATTGCAGTGGGCAGGAGCCAGGTGACAGGGTTTTGTAAGCCAGGGTTAGACTCATTCATCAAATATTTGTTGACTGAATACATGCACAGGCCTTGAAACACGAAGAGAATGTAAGTACCAGTTGCCATTCAGGAGTTGGCAGTTGTGTCAGAGAGATGAACGCAATCTACAACTATTCGCTCAAAAATGTTGACGGGAGCCCCAGTGTGTACCAGGCACTGTACACGGTAAGAGGGACATCAGGCTGAGTAAGCACACTCCCTGCCTTCAACCAGCTCACAGTTGTTGTTGTTTTTTAATATATTTTATTGATTTTTCACAGAGAGAAAGGGAGAAGGATAGAGAGTCAGAAACATCGATGAGAGAGAGACATCGATCAGCCGCCTCCTGCTCGTCCCCTACTGGGGATGGGCCCGCAACCAAGGTATATGCCCTTGACTAGAATCGAACCCGGGACCTTTCAGTCCCCAGGCTGACGCGTCTATCCACTGAGCCAAACCAGTCTCAGCAAGCTCACAGTTTTCAGGAGAGACAAGCACAGTACAAGCAGAGAGGAAGAACAATGGGAAAACATCCATCTCGGTTTGAAAAAAGTCAAGGAAAAAGTTCAGACAGCATGCAAATGAAAAGAAAAAGTCAAGGAAAAAGCTGAGGCAGCCAAGGTGAAAGAGCTCAGAGATCGCTTGGACCCGGCGGGCTGGAAAAGGTCAGGGAACATTTGCATAGTGAATATTGGGCTTGAGCAGGATCTTCAGGAATGCATGGAACTTGCAGATAAGAAGGAGGGATTCCGGGCTAAATAACCAACTCACACAGGTTCAAATCAAAGGTCAAAACCCAAGTGGGGCATTCAAATCGCCCCACGGCCTCTACTCTTTCTTCCCAACCAGCACTTTCTCTGCCCACATAGCTACCCCTCCATGCTCATCCTCCCTTTGGGCTAAAACACAACTGAAATGACCTCCTAACCATTTCCCACATTGCTTAGCGTCCTACTCACTCCGAAATGAAAGTGTGACACACACACCACCCCCATTCAAGGTCAGAAGACCATGTGTAGCTTCCTGATGGTTGAATATCCCATGAAGGGATTCCTAATTATTCCGTATGTCTCATCTTGGGACAGTTCTTTTCCTAGGGAAAAAGATCCCTCCTTAAATGCAATGGATGGTTGCTTCCTTCCTACAGCTGTTCACTGATCCTAATTTTACTCTCTAAAGCAGTGGTTCTCAACCTTTCTAATGCTGCGACCATTTAATACAGTTCCTCGTGTTGTGGTGAATCGTAATGTAAATATCTGTGTTTTCTGATGGTCTTAGGCGACCCTGCTAGTGGTTCTCAACCTGTGGGTCACTGCTGTAGAGCTTAAGACCCACAGGTTGAGAACCACTGATCTAAAGTATTTTGCTCAAATCTGATTGGGTCTGAATCAATACCAAAACCCTCAGAGCATATAACAATAAGCACTGATTTCTCACTCATGAGCCTAGGGCTGCTGGAAAGGCTCTGTGCCTGCTGCAGGGTGTGGGCATGGCTGTACTCTGCTTGTCTCTCACCCTCCTTTGGGCCCAGGCCAACTGGGACATGCTGTTATTATGGTGATGGCAGAAATACAGGGGAGCAAATCCACTACAGGCACTTCGGAACTCCTGCCTACATTTCATTGGTCAAACCAGGTCATAGCTCCAAGTCCAATGTCAAAAAAAATTATTCAAGAGGAGAGTACACTCTCCCCACCATGGCAGGAAGAGAGACAATGAGCTGCAAGTTGCAGCCAATCACTTAATTCGCCATAGAAGTTACAAAGAATTCATCCCACTTCTCCCACTCTTGTCAAATCGCAGAAGGTAGAGCTTGTGCCCCTACAAACATCCTCACTTTCCAAGTTAAGTTTCCTTAACTTCTTTTCCACTGAGTTTTCAGAACCCTTCTCCTTGCTCTGATCTGAGCACATTCTGGTTTGTTGACATTTCTAGGTAATTTTGTCAATTAGCTGTGGTCATGGCATGTCTTCCAGTGAGGATTTGCCAGTACCGGAAAATGGGTGCATCTGTTAGAATCTGATGCCCAATAAGCACTCTAAAAGTAAGCTTAGGATTCTGTGGGTAGGCCAGGTAATTTCTCTAGTCCAGGTTAGGCATCCAGGCTTACTTGCATGTCTGCAATCAATCAGATGGCAGATGGGCGAGATGTTGGTTGTTATAGGATGGCCTGAGCTAGGATACCCCCTGGTCTGTATTCCTCCAGAAGGCTAGCTGGGATTATTTACACGTTGGTATCAGGGATCCAGGATCCAAGAATGGAGATTGCATGCTTAAGGAATAGATTCAAATGGCACAAATCCGTTCTACCACATTCTATTGACGAAAGCCAAGTTACAAGGTCAACCGAAAAACAAAAAGCAGGAAAATAAACTAATAGGAGAAAACATTGCTGCGTGTCTGTGGCAGCCCTCACAGTGCCGGGCAAACAGCTGGTCCTTGGTTGCCACATAAAGTCACGCAAAGATAATCTACACTCAACGCAACACAATTCCAAGGAGAGAAATCAATGATCCATGCATTTTTTTCCAGTTAAGTCCTTTTACTTAAGATTAAATATGCCCAGCTGGTGTTAGTGGTTGAGTGTCTACCCATGAACCAGGAAGTCACTGGTTTGATTCCCAGTCAAGGCACATGCCTGGGTTGGGGGCTCAGTCCCTGATGGAAGATAGGCAGGAGGCAACTGACTGATGTTTCTCTCATTTATGTTGCTATCTCTCCCTTCCTCTCACTCTAAAATCAATTTATACACACACACACACACACACACGCACATATACACACGTGTGTGTGTGTGTGTGTGTATAGTAAATAATTTTTTAAAAAAGATTAAATGCTACATGAAAATCCATCAGGGAAACCAGATGAACATGGAACTACTTTAGTTAGAAGAAGGGACATTCCCGAAGCTCTTCCTCCTACTCAACTTATCCAATCCCCATCTCTCCTACGGTATCCTTGGAGGCCAAGGAACAAAATTTAAAAACCATTGAGTGGAGCCAACATCTTCCAAACTTTGGTAAAAGGCGTCTTCCGTCAGCAGTGCATTTCACAAGATGACTCAGAGCACACGGCCTGAGATAACTGAGTCAACGGTTTCTCAACCCGACCTCACCTTCAGTGCAATACACTCTGTTTTCTATTCTTTTCATTTTGAAATGTTGGTCGTGAACTACTGAATTGATTTTATATAACCCACTACACAGGTCATTCCCCACAGCGAGAGACCGATGGACCGGATGACCTTGTGGAGAAATATTTCAACATGAAAACTATTGACCGATGGTTCCATGTCTTCCCTATCCTCGATTTCCATGATTTATGCTCAGGAATGAGGAGAGTCTGGTGATGGGAACCACCAACAAAGAGTAGAAGGTAAGTTCTAGATAAGCCATAATGTTGTCCCCAGAATAATGGAGACCACATGACCTCGTGGACACTAACAAAATCAGTAGATGAGACTCATAAGAGTTCCCTAGAGAGTCTGACTACCTAAGTTAAATGGTGCCGATGACAGCCTGAGTTACTGGAACTTGTTACTTAATCTATGAATGCCTCAATAATTATCTCTTCTGATAGTGAGGTCTAATATTAATATCTACCCTGCCAGATTACTAATAGCATAAAATAACACAGTGTCAGGATTCTCCAAAAATAATAAGGAAGTAGATGGATTTTTCTCCCCAAAGTAGTGGGCTCAATAATAAGACAAGAGAAGGATTGCTGTCTCTGGCCCCTGCCCCTATTTCACTACCCAGAGGGATCTGAGTTCAAATTCTCGTTCTGCCCTTTAAGAGTTGTGGTCTTAACAGTGGTCTTGGATGACTCAGACTTTCTGAACCTCAAATGAGTAATGGATATAACAAAATATTCTCAACTGAGTAACAGAAATAATAAAACCTACCTAGGAGGTTAGTTGAAGTAATAAAGGTAAAACAGCTGCCACAGTGTCTGCTGAATAGCAACTGCTCAATAAAAAAGGAAGACCCAGAGAGAGAGAAAGAGATCCTGATAACATCCAGCCAAAATAAAATTTAAAAAAAAATCAAAGTGCTTTGAAAGCAACTGTTCATATTTTGAAAATAACTGAAAAACATTCAAGTTGTGTAACAAACAGCCTACCACAGCCAAATCACATTGGTTATCTCAGCTATGACTTAGTCCTCTAAAATGCAGAGCCCTACCAAGAAGTTCCAACAACATGAAGTCACAAAATTCATCATTCTTTGTGTGTGTGTGTGTGTGTGTGTGTGTGTGTGTGTGTGTTGCATCTGCTTGGCTGAGCAAACACAACTTCTTCTTGGTGCCACAGAATTGGTTGGGCCTTCCTAATAATGAAGGCAAGTCTCTACCATCAAGAAATCTATAGAATCAATCAATATCTCAACCTCACAACCTTTTTTACTGGGCACTTACTGTGTGCCAGGTCTTTTTACAGATGTCACTTCACCTAATCCTCTGAGCAACTGAGCACACAAGGTGTTTCTTTTCCCTTTGTAACATATTTTTACTGATTTCAGAGAGAGAGGGAGAGGGAGAGAGAGAGAGAGAAACATCAATGATGAGAGAGAATCATAGATTGGTGCCTTCTGCAAGCCCCACACTAGGGATCGAGCCCACAACCCAGGCATGTGCCCTGACCGGGAATCAAACCATGACCTCCTGGTTCATAGGTCAATGCTCCACCACTGAGCCACACTGGCTGGGCCACACAGTGTCTTTTATTCCCATTTTATAGTTGAGAATCTTGAGGCCATGTAACTGTTAAGAGGCAGAACAAGAATGTGAATCCAGACCTCTCTAGCCAAGCCCAAGTCCTTTGCCACTTCCCAATCCTGCTCCACAGGTTAACAATAGAGGCAGGTAAAGGTCACCAGATAGAACATGACGTACGAACTGGCCAGCCCCTCTATGTGTCTATCTCAGTGGGGTAGGGTAGGAGTTAAGAAAAAGGACTTCAGACTTGGCCAGACCCTGCCTCAAATTCTTGCTCCACCACCGATAACTCTGACATTCAAGAGACAGAGATGATCAGGTGGATATGTGTTATAAAGCTTTGTTGCCGAAACCGGTTTGGCTCAGTGGATAGAGCGTCGGCCTGCGGACTGAAAGGTCCCAGGTTCGATTCCGGTCAAGGGCATGTGCCTGGGTGGCAGGCACATCCCCGGCGGGGGGCGTGCAGGAGGCGGCTGATCGATGTCTCTCTCTCATCGATGTTTCTAGCTCTCTGTCCCGCCCTCTTCCTCTCTGTAAAAAAAAAAAAAATCAATATATTAAAAAAAAAAAAGCTTTGTAAACCCATGCACATACACACACCACCAGAGACTCGGCGCTGAGAGGCACCTGAGAGAACACCCAATGCCATCATCCCCTTTGCCGCTGAGAGCGCCAGTCCTGGGTGACAGTGAGAGAACCGGGGTGCTCCTGCCTGCGGTCCCACAGGCCAAGAGAACAGTTGCCATTCACACAAGGGCCGTCAGAACCCCAGCCCTGCCCAGTGCTCTCTCTGGAGCCGCACCCCAGCCCTCTGTCCAAATGTGCGCGACTTTTCCAGCGGGCTCCCCCAATCAGAGGAAATGCCTGGCCCCGATAAGGCGGCCTGTGCGGAAGAAAGCCCCTCGCCTTCCTTCGGAGATGTTTGTCTGGCTGCTCATTCGCGGAGGTCACTCGCAGGGCAGGGGAATTCTCTCATGACGTGACCCCCGGGTCTCCACGCCCAAGAATGCAGGGAGGCTCAAACAGATCACACCTCCGGCAAGAATTCAGACGGGCCCCCCCATACCCTCGGCGCTGTTTCTCCTCCCTGGAGGATGCCATCAGCTGTTCCGTTGCTAGGAGACCGGAGAGGGTGGGAAAGGCCAATCGCCCTATTTTTCCAACTTATCTGCAAAAACAGTTATGCCTTTGCACCCCCCCCACCCCCCCACCAGGGCCGGGCTTTCTTAGGAACAGGATATGACCGGCAGGCCCACGGAGAGAGTGAGAGTACATTGATTTTTTTTTTTTAAGAAATGAACCGAGTTTTTCCTGGACACCCGTGTCATCCGGCAAAGTGCCGGCTGATTTCGGATCTGATGCAATGTTTGGGAAAGAGCCGCTGAGCAAACATGACTCAACAAAATGCCGGGATTTGCACCCCTCTCTCTCTCTCGGGAGAGATGCACTTCTCAGCACCCACAAGTGCCACGGTGTTGGTCAAAGTGCCGGGCTGCGTTGGTCATCGGAGAATTTCAAAGGCATTAAAAAAAAAAAAACATTAGAAAAAAACCGGCCAGGGTGGTGGGGAGGTGAGCCCTTGAATCACTCCGGGACTTTCCTTTTCGGCTGCATTCCGATCGGACAGACCGAGCCTGGCAGGGCCCTGCCATTGTTCAACGTCAAAAACATTCGCCTGGAATGCCAGACATGTGAACTTGGACACCCCCTGCAGCTTCCCTGTGTGGCCCCGCTTGCTGCCTCACTGTAAACACCCGCTCCCCACCCCACCCCATCCCCCCACCCTCTGCCCGAGGTCCTGAGCCCAGAGACAGAGCCCTCGGGGGCAAAAGGGGGCAGGGAGGTGACACTTTTCACAGGAAGGCAGGCAGGCAGGCAGGGACACGGAAGTGAACATTCCTCCTCCAAGGTCTTCACAGAGATTCACGACCCGCTCTGATGAGCAGAGCAGAGATGGAAAATGAGCCGGTGGATTTTTTTTTTGTCCTTAGAAGAAAGCAAGAATGGTGGATTTTTTTTTTTTAATTTTTTTGTCTTTAGAAGAAAGCAAGAATGGTGGATTTTTTGGGGGGGATTTCTTAATTTTTTTGTCTTTAGAAGAAAGCAAGAATGTGAATTAACTTCCTCCTCCTCTGGGCTTGTACCTGGCAGTTTGAGACAGACAGACACACACACACACACACACACACACACACACACACACACGCCTGCTCCTTTAGCTGATTTCCAAAGAACTCGAAGAGTGATAAACATGGGTATCTAATTGCCTGCTTTGTCCTCTGCCCAGAGACTCCTCCCGCCTTGGCTTAAATAGCCGAGGTAGCAGCCCTTACCACATGAGTGTAAATGAGGCGCATAACTCAGCATCCCTAAAAGCCCGTTTAGAAGTCACAGCCTGTTCCACGGCTCCGTGTTCCAGGCAGCAAAGACCTAACAGCTGGCAGACCTTTTGGGGAGTAGCCATATCCAAATCGCATCACCCCCTCGTCCCACCCCTAAAGCTGGCAGAGAAGGAAGGCAGGCGTCCAGGCAACGTGCCATCCGCAGCAGAGAGCGGCGGAGTGCAGGGTCCCGGGCACCAGGGTCAGGATACCCGGGTCTGAGAGAATCACACGCACTTCACCTCAATCGGACAGGCAGGTGCCAGCAACTTGACGGCTTTGTCCGACTGAACGTTCCCAACAGCCAACGAGGTGCCTACACTGCCCTTTCCCATGGACCGTCTGTGGGACACCAGAGCGAACACAGCCTCGGAAGTCCCCGCTCCACGGAAGGTGACACTGGCTGCGAAGGGCGATGCTCCCTCCGGCTAGCTGTCGCAGATGGTGCGATCCTTCACACGGGACGGCAATGAGCTGAAACCGCGCCAAACCCTTGTCACCCTTCCTTCCTAACTGCCCATCTGGGCTGGCAGATTTGTTTACCAAAAAGGCACTTGGAGCCGCACGTACGAGGGCTGTGCGGAGAAGATGCTAGAATGCCGTGGAGTGTGTCTTTTTGGAAAACGGGAAGGAGGGCAGGAGATGGTAGGCGGCTGAGGCCAAAGGCAGGGAGCTCAGAACTGAGCTGATTGCCCGTTACACCCCTGGAGCCGGGAAGGAAGGAGGGGTTAGGAGAGAGGATGGCAATACACCGACTTGAGGGCAGAGCCCGTTGCTGTTTTGATGATGAACTGATGGTGTGACACAGACTTTTATTTATTAGAACCCTGGCCATCAGCCTCCTCGTTCCTTCTTCACAAGCCGATCAAACTTGCGCCACCCACTTCGAGTCATTTCTCTCTCAGGCGACAAAGCGCTGAACCCAGGGATGGCATTAGGGCCATCACTATGATGTCTATAATGGCATTCGTAGTTGATCTGTCCCAAGACGGGCTTTGGTCATATCGACATATTGTCAATAGCTCAAGCAGTGTCACTTTAATATCTGGATCTGTCTTTTAAGCAAGTAGCAAGAGACCGTGTTAAGTTCTTCGTTGCATGTTTGAGAACCTGAATAAAGCCATCTCCTGTGAGTAGTTGCCCCTTAAATAGAAAGATGCTGTGTCATCGGTTGAAGATCGAGGTGGTCACTGCCAAGTTAAACGTTGCCACTGTTCACTCGGCCTTTAGGAAAATCACGAAAAGAAAACTGTCAGCATTGTGCTCCTGATGCTCAGGCCAGTGCAAAGCACACGGTGGAATCCATCGGTGCTGGGTCCATCAGTGGCTCAGTGGAACCCAACTCTGACAGACTGAAAGGAGATCTTTCTCTAATGCAGCGGTCCTCAACCTTTCTAATGCCGCGACCCTTTAATACCAGCGGTTCTCAACCTGTGGGTCGCGACCCCTTTGGGGGGGGTCGAACGACCCTTTCACAGGGGTCGCCTAAGACCATCGGAAAATGCAGATATTTACATCACGATGCATAACAGTAGCAAGATTTCATGGTTGGGGGTCACCACCCCATGAGGAACTGTATGCAAGGGTCGCGGCCTTAGGAAGGTTGAGAACCACTGATTTAATACAGCTCCTCATGCGGTGGTGACCCCCAACCATAAAATTATTTTCGTTCCTGCTTCATAGCTGTAATGTTGCTACTGTTATGAATCGGAATGTACATATCTGTGTTTTCCCATGGTCTTAGGCGACCCTGCTAGCGGTTCTCAACCTGTGGCCACAGACCATGGGAAAACACAGATATTTATATTACAATTCATTAATAGGAGCAAAATTACAGTTATGAAGTAGCAAGGAAAATAACTTTATGGTTGGGGGTCACCACAGCATGAGGAGCTGTCTTAAAGGGTCGCGGCATGAGGAAGGTTGAGACCCGCTACTCTAATGCGTGTTGGAGATTGTGTCCCATAGAACCACCTGCACCTGTCAATCACTCGGGGCCGTCACCTCTTGTCCCCGCCTCCTGTATTTCCCAGGAGGGTCCATGTTGCTTCTCTGCTATGAAGTGCCTTCCCCCCACACTTGCCTGGAAAAGTCCTATTCCTAGTTCGAACCCTTCTCAAACATCTCCTCTGCTAAAAGCCTGTCCCCGCTGCAGCTCCAAGAACAACTGGTCACTTCCTCGTCTGCATCCACCCTGACACGTGGCACACAGCTCAATGCCTGACAAACAGTATAACTTTGATGGATGAGCAAACGAATGAATAAACGGTCGCTAAGAATCCAATTGGAGTCGATGAATCTATAGCCAGGAGGTGCCTGTCCTCTGCCTTTTAGTTAGAATCACATCCCACATCAATGTCTTAGCGGATGGCTGGGGACGAATCTATAACATGACAATCCGTGTAGCTTTTGCAGTACCAATCCCAAAGCGTTTGAATGGACCCCAAATAATGTTCTAGAAAACTAAGGAGCCAGCCCTAGCCTGTTTGGCTCAGTGGATAGACTTAAGGGTCCTGGATTTGATTGTGGTCAAGGCATCTCAGTTGCAGGCCCAATCCCTGACCCTGGTCAGGGCCCCGGTGGGAGGCAACCAATCGATATGTCTATCACATCGATGTTCCTGTCTCTCCTCCTCCCTTCAGTCTCTCCAAAGATGGATGGGGAAAAAAATAGCCTTGGGGGAGGATTAACAAAAATAAAAATAAAAATAAACTTTAAAAAGCAGCCAAAAGGAGCAGGAATGCCAAGAGCACCCCTTCAACAGGAACCGTCCCTCTCTGAAGGACTGCCCCCCACCCACTCTCTGAAAAATACAGGAAGCAGAAGCAGCCGCCTTCCTCCTCGGGGGACAGCCTGTGTTTTACAATAAGGCCGGTTACTTCCACAAGCACCTTTGACTCAGACAATTTGTCACCCAGACACACGTGTCCACCCGGCCTGTCCCTTTTCCCTGGGAAGAGGAAGAATCGCTCTAACCCAGGGGACCGCGACTTCGGGGGAAAGGTCTGGTCTGGGGTGCCATCCTCTAAAGCAGAAGCTCGGGGACTTGAGTGTGAAGCTTTCGGCAGGTGGGAAAGCTAGACTGGCCAGAGCGGTGGTTCTCAACCTTAATGCTGAGACCCTTTAATACAGTTCCTCATGTTGTGGTGACCCCCAACCATACTTCATAACTGTAATTTTGCTATTGGTATGAATTGTAATGTAAATACCTGTGTTTTCCGATGATCTTAGGCGACCCCTGTGAAAGTGTCGTTCGACCCCCAAAGGGGTCACGACCCACAGGTTGAGAACCACTGGTCCAGAGGTTTCCCAACAACTTCTGAACTCAGGGGGTATCTAGACTCCTAACGCCCACCCTGGGCAGAAGAGCCGGCAGAAACCAGGAAGGTGGTGGGGTCCACTCTTCTCCTGTGGAGCCAACGTTTCATTTTCCTCATGAAAGTCACATGAACATGGAAGTCACAGCACATCCAGGGCTTAGCGAGGAAAGCTGTCTGTCTCTGCAGGTCTCAGACCCCTAGTGACACGTCTGGGAAGGGATTCCGGGGACATTTCACTGGGGTCATCTCTGAAGATGTGAATGGGACTGGAGGGCAATGGAAAGGAATTTTTACTCTTTTCTCTATAAGCTCCTGGATAGTTTGAATTTTTTTTTTCCCCACCACAAACACAATAATTATAAAATGTTAAGCCTGGCCAGTGTGCCTCAGTGGTTGAATGTCGACCTATACACAAACCAGGAGGTCACAGTTCGGTTCCCAGTCAGGGCACATGTCCAGGTTGTGGGCTCCATCCCCAGTGTGGGCCGTGCAGGAGGCAGCTGATCCATGATTCTCTTTCATCGTGGATGTTTCTATCTCTCTCTACCTCTCCCTTCCTCTCTGGAATCAACAAAAATATATATTTAAATTTTTTTAAATAATAAATCTGTAGCCGAAACCGGTTTGGCTCAATGGATAGAGCTTTGGACTGCGGACTCAAGGGTCCCAGGTTCGATTCCTGTCAAGGGCATGTACCTTGGTTGCGGGCACATCCCCAGTAGGGGACGTGCAGGAGGCAGTTGATTGATGTCTTTCTCATCGATGTTTCTAACTCTCGACCCCTCTCCCTTCCTCTCTGTAAAAAAATCAATATATTTAAAAAATAAGAATAAATTTATTAAAAATCAAGATTCACAATGGGGTTGGGCCACTTTGACTTCCAACGCTGTCTTTGTCCCGGGCAGCACTCGGAAGCTGGGCTGCGTGGTTTGCCCGCTGCAGTCACGAACCCCTGGGACAGGTTCTCTGTCATCCCCATTTACCGGTCACTCCAGAGCAGTGGTTCTCAACCTTTCTAATGCCTCAACCATTTAATACAGTTCCTCATGTTGTGGTGAATCGTCATGTCAATATCTGTGTTTTCTGATGGCCTTAGGCGACCCTGCTAGCGGTTCTCCACCTGTGGGTCACTGCTGTAGAGCCTAAGACCATCAGCAAACAGGTCACGACCCACAGGTTGAGAACCGCTGGTCTAGAGGGAGGGGTAGTTCCCAGGAAGATGGGTCCCAGTGCTGGGTTGAGCCTTTCGGTTCCATGAGCTCCTTTTGACCCTCCTAAAACCTCCAACTAACAAATACTACTGGCTGTACGCTGAGGAGGAGAGAATGAAGCTCAGATTCACACAGCCGGTGAGAGACAAAGCCCGGATTTGAACTCAGATCTGCCAGCGCCTGCTCATGAAGCTGTGCTTCGCACTTCCTGCCAACGACGGCCGTCCTTCAGCTTCTCCCAGCAGGCCTGGCCAATGACACCCTCACCAGACCACCCCACCTCCTACTCTCCCATCAGCAGAGTCACTGTCTGAGGGAGGAAGATGCAAAACGCGCCTGTTTGACTACCCCTGGGGCTCCGGAGGTGAGCTCTGAGTGATTGATAACCGCTCCCTGGCAAATTACCAGCATATTCTTGGACTTCCTCAAGTAAAGGGTCTGATTTGAATGCTCAGGTTTCTCCTCCACCTGCCTGCTCCATAATAAGTTCCCTCAAGCCCCCCCCCCCAAAAAAAAGCACAGCTAGGGCATTGAGAAGACACGACCGGTATGAAAATGTCGGGGGGGTTTTAGTCAAAGTGGGTCCAGAATGAGTCAGCAGGGAGATGTGGATGACAGGAGAACAGACTGCGACTGACAAACTTTGAAAGGACTGAAGTGACAAGAATGGGAAGAGTCATCTCCTATCCTTTAGGGGGGACAGGGCCAGTGTCCTTGTCTCTCTGAGGCTCAGTGTCCTCCTTTGTAGAAGGGAGGCTGGGAGGGAGAACACGCTAGCCAATGGCTGAGCAGCGAACCTGACACAGGGCAAGCTTTCCATCATTTTTTCAACCGCCCTCAGAGAAGGGACTCTCAGTCCACCGACGTTACAGATTGTGAAACTGAGGTGACAAAGGTCTCCAGTGGCAGAAAATAGACTCACCCCAGGTCTGGCTGATTCTGAGTCCATTTTCATAACCACCAAACTATTACTTCCTCCCCCAATAGAAAATTTAGAACGAGAAGAAAATCCCCCATCACCTCCTGACCTACAGACACACACGTTTAAATACTTTTTAAGACACTTTTAAATACTTTCAGATTTTCTTCCCCACAACGGAGGGTCAGACATTACTTTCTATTTTACAAACTCCTTTTGTATTTGCCAATACACCCCCACCATCTTTCCAGGTCATCAAACCCTTATTCCTCCAGACATTCTTGTGTGTTTTTTTTGTTTTGTTTTTTTACAATATATATATATATTTTTAAATATATTTTATTGATTTTCTACAGAGAGAAAGGGAGAGGGAATAAAGAGTTAGAAACATTGATGAGAGAGAGACATCGATCAGCCGCCTCCTGCATGCCCCCTACTAGGGATATGCCCACAACCAAGATACATGCCCTCGACCGGAATCGAACCTGGGACCTTTCAATCTACAAACTGAAGCTCTATGCACTGGACCAAACCGGTTTCGGCTACACTATATTTTTATTGATCTCAGAGAGGAAGGGAGAGGGAGAGATAGAAACATCAATGATGAGAGAGAATCACTGATCGGCTGCCTCCTGCACAATGCGCATGAGGGCACTAGGCCTGCAATCAGGGCCTATGGCCTGACCAGGAATCGAACCGTGACCTCCTGGTTCGTAAATTGACGCTCAACCACTGAACCACACCAGCTGGCCTAGACGTTCTTGATAGCGATTTAATATTAGTTCATGTGGATTATGGCTGTGCTTAATCTAGCAACCAGTCCCCTGTCACTGAATATTTAAGTAGTTATCTGAAGTATGTCACAACTATCGTAAGCATCCTAGTTGCTAAGTCTTTGTCTTAGATCTTACCTGGTATGAGGTACAGAAGCACTGGTTCTAGGATGGTGTTTGGGTGGCTAATGAGACTTGAAGCCTCGTTCCCTGAGAAAAGTGTGGAGGGATGGACGGGGACCCTCCTCTCTAGAGCAGTGAGACTCCAGAGACACCAGTGGGGAGAGGACAGCTGGCTTCAGCAGCTGCGGAGGTACCGGTGGTGAAATGACTGGACTTTCTCCAATGACCCTGAGCGAGTAGGTCTATAGGGGAGCAGGCCTCTTCTGAACATGTAAAGCACTTTCCCACAGACTCAGCTGTCCAAGGACACGCTGATGAACCTGCCTTAGGGCAGGTAAGTCCCCCGCCATGCACCGAGCTCAGTTATATAATGACCTCCCCATTCTTCAGGGGGATCAGAAAAGAACGCCATCCGTCCTAATGTTAGGATCGCCTAAGTTTTTAAAATCTAAACTCTGATCTCTGACTCAGTGACTTGCAATGAAAGGAGGGCACCTTCTAGACCAGTGGTTCTCAACTTGTGGGTCGCGACCCCATTGGGGGTCAAACGACCTTTTCACAGGGGTCGCCAAAGACGATCGGAAAATGCAGATATTTACATCACGATGCGTAACAGTAGCAAAATTTCATGATTGGGGGTCACCACCACATGAGGAACTGTATGCAAAGGTCTCGGCCTTAGGAAGGTTGAGAACCACTGTTCTAGACGATACGTACATGACAGAGACCATCGTGTTTAATTCGCAGATCAATCAATTAGGGATGGGTCGCCAGGATATGAAAACTAACGTCTCTCAATCAACACAGCTGGTCAGTCCTGGGAATGCAAACTTAAGATTTACTTTGATATCAAAATCCTCGCAGTCAGAGATAGTGATTCCAAGCCTGGATGTTAGAGGAAAACAGCTTTGGGCTTAAGAAAATCCCTTCACTTGCCGGCTGAGTAACCATGGGCAAATGACTCAACCTCTCTGAACAGCAGGATAATAATAGCCCCCACTTCTGAGCATGACTGGGAAGACTGAGGGAGCTGACTCATGTAAAATGCTCAGCACAGAGCCCAGCACAGAGTCAACTCTATAAGCATCGGGTGGCATCAGCTAGCCGGCATCTGCTGAAAGAAAGGTCTAGAAGGAAAGCATTAAGGCTAGCAGACTTCGTGCGGTAACGTCTGACTTCTCCCCAAAAGAGCGCATCTGCGTTTATCCATGAAGAAGTTTGAGCACCCCAGCGCCCGGAGATGAAGTCTAGAGCGCTGCCTCACACACTCCACTCATTCATCTATTCCGGGGCGCTGGCTCAGGTGCCATGGCCAGAAGGAATGAGCCAGGTAGTGGGGATACCTGGCCTCATGGGCTCCCAGCTTCCTGGAGGAGAGGGAGATCAGAACACGTGACGATAACTGGTGGTCCATTCCCCCACTACAGGGGCAAAGCAAGATGTTATTATAGAAGCACACCGCAGGGCACCCCACTTTGTCAAGGTGGAGTGAGGGTACACTTCTCAAGTGGATGCTATCTCAGCTGAACCCGCAGGAAGAGGAGGTGGTGTCCCCAAGCAAGGTCGTGGGCCAGGGGGTGAAAGATAAGTGCAGTTAGATGTTACCTGGAGGGTGACGAGGACCTGTACTTCAGGGTTTAAGCCAAGCAGCCATAGGCAGAGACTGGCATTCAGAGAGCTCCTCTGGGTACACGCATGGATCAAGAGGAGGCAGCCTGGGGGCAGAGGATGGAATTCCCAACAAGAGTGACAAGGGACACAGGAAGGGACTGGGTCGGAAGACTCTGAGGAGCTAAATCTCCCAGCGAATCCACACTGAAAGCAACGCCTGGCACATGGATTCTGTGTGAAGCCTCCCACTGAGATATGAAGAAGCCGAAGCAGGAAAGATCTGGAGTCAGTCTCTATTTTCCTTCCTCCTTGGTGCCACCTGCTTAAATCACAGAACTCAGAGGCCGCTCCTGGTGAGCAGGGCACATCGCTCTAATTCCTGGCCCGCATGGTGCGGCTGGGCAGAGCCTGGGCCTCCGCTGGGCAGAGGGGAAGGAGAGAGGAGAGGTGGGAGAATTAGGGAACCAGTTCCGAATAGTAACAGGCCGCCTCTGCACACGCACAGCTTCTGGTTTAGTGGGCACGCTCACAGACATCATCTCACTGGATTCTCAGTCCGCGGGGAGCTGGGGGCAGGCGGGGAAACGGGGCAATTAGCACCGGCCCCACCCGTTCAAATCTGAAGGCCGGTGGCCAGAGAGGTTAAGCGATCTCCCCACGATTACCAAACGGGTGAGCCTCAGAGCTGGGAATGCGCTTTATGACTCTGACTTCAGTGACTCGGCTCCCTCCCTGGGGGGCTACTTTTTGGGGAGCGGGAGACATTCTTCCTGCCTCCGGAGGACGTGTGCCCCTGAACCCCAAACGACAGGCAAGCCGAGGACAGACGATCCCTGAGTGGACAGGGCAGCTTTGAAGGCCGTGGGCAGGGTGTACTGATAAACAGAGAACACGATCTCAGCGCATCCCAGGCTGCTGTGGGCTGGATGTAGGAGAGGCGGGAAAATCCGAGGCCCAGGGGCCCTGTGTTAGGAGAGGAAGGAAGAGGGGACCCCACCCAAGAGTTGGGGGCTTCTGGGTGGGTGCATCCCTCAGCCGTTTGAAAGCCCAGATAGATGCCAGGAAGCAAAAGCAAATTCCACGAACGGCACCCTGAGGGGGGCACTGAAGGGAAGTGTTCTTGTCATCTCATCGAAGAGTTGACACGAGGACTTGAGGCCACGCTGTGTTGGGACAACTGGGTGAAATCCACAGCTCACGTGGCCCTGCCAGCCCCGGGCGCGGGCGGCAGACCACGAAGCTGGGAACAGTTCCTGTTTCAGAAGCTGCGTCCCTCCCGCCCCAGGGAACCGCAGAGAGGAATTTTTCAAGGATGAGCCACAACAGCCAGTCGGGAGGGAAGGGCTGCCCAGGATTCTGCTGGAGACCCACAGGAAGAGGGTCCTGGCCCCTCCGTCCCGAAGTGGGGAGAACAGAAACCTCAAGCCACAGGCATCCTCGGCACTTCCTGCAGGCCCCCTGAACCCCCCAGTCCTCGCAAAGCCATTCATGCTCCCCCCATGCAGTCCTCACCGCAACGCCGCAAGATGTTGAGGAAACTGAGGCTCACAGTGGAGAAGCGATCTGCTCAAGGTCACACCTCAGGTGCACTGCAGCCCTGAGAATGGTTGGGAGGATTAGGGGGGCCAGGCCCAGGCGCTTTCCACCCCACCCCCCCCGTAGAGCCTGGGAGTTGGTGCTGGAAATAGCATGGCAGGGTGAGGAGAGGAAGGGGCATGGAGCTGGTTGGAAATGGTGTCTAAAGCCACCAACTGACTCACTCCCCTTAATAAGCATCTAATGACAGCTGAAGTGTCTATCTCGGTGGGAGCAGGGGTTCATAAAATGGAACTGCGAAGGGGAATCCAGAGTGGTGGTGACTGGGGCATGAATCAACGTGGTGACTTCCAGGTCAAAGCAGCCCGGATGCCAGAGGAACACCCAGTGCTGTCTGACAAGTCGGGGACCAGGTCTCAGTTGCTGGCTTCCATCGCCTGCCTTCCTTCAAACTGCTCCCTAAGATGCAAACTACTACAAGTCCAGGTCACCAAGACGTGGACTTCCATCTGCCTCGGTCTCGGCTACTGAAGGGGTCTCCACCAAGAAGGTCCTCTCTGTCTTCTCTGCCTTTCTCACTCTAACTTGTCATTCAAAGCCAAAGCCAAGTCCCTCTCCGGCCACTAGACCGCTCTGACCTAATCTGTTCACTTGTGGATTCACTGAATCTATTCGTCTGTTAAGCATCTGCAATTCCTGGGCACTAGAAGACATAGAGATACAATGATAGAAGACTGTCCCTGGCCTGAAACCGGTGTGGCTCAGTGGATAGAGCGTCGGCCTGCGGACTGAAAGGTCCCGGGTTCGATTCCGGTCAAGGGCATGTATCTTGGTTGCGGGCACATCCCCAGTAGGGGGCGTGCAGGAGGCGGCTGATCAATGTTTCTAACTCTCTATCCCTTTCCATTCCTCTCTGTAAAAAATCAATAAAATGTATTTTAAAGAAGAAGAAAAAGAAGAAGAAGAAGATGACTGTCCCTGACCTCATTGCTTTGTAGGAAAAGGGAATATATGGCAGTAGAAGGCAATAACAGTAAGAGCTTGTAGGATGATTTAATATCACAGAAATGCTCAACTTTTCTGGGTTTTGGAGGGATGAGGGAGGGTTCCAGAAGGAGGTAGCATCCTAGACATGTTTTGAATGATGGGCAAGATCAATGAAAAGTCATGGACTCAGAGTCAAGAGACTGGGTTTCAGTCAACACTCTGCTTCTGTCTGTGCTGACCTTGAGTAAGTCATCTCACCCCTTTAGATCTCAGGATGGGGCTGGACTGACGAAGAAGCCAATATCTCCACTGCCTGGGCTCTGATTTCCATATTGAATGACCAGATAATTATTGCTCATCTTGCATCTTGTACCCCCAACCCTCCTGTGCACACACTAGCACCTAATGTGGCATCCGTGACTGAAAATTGTATGAAGTACCTAAGTAACATTTATAGGAAATGCAGGAAATCACAGGGACATCACCTGAAAAACTCAGACAGAACAAACAACTCAGTTTCTTCAATAAATACACTGTGAAGAACTGGAGTTTTGTGAACCGAATTATGTCCCCCCCCCCCCCCCCCCCCGCTTACACACACACACACACACACACACATACACACACACACACCAAATTCTTATATTAAAGTCTTAACCCCCCAGGACTTTAGAATATGACTAAATTTGGAGATAACATCTTGTAAAAAAAATAAGTAAAAATAAGACCAGTAAGACCAGTGTCCAATATGATCCAATATGACCAGTGTCCTTATAAGACGAGGAGATTAGGACACAGATGTGCAGGAGGCTCATGTGGAGAAGATGGCCATCTGACAAGCCAAAAAGGAGAAACCAACCTTGATCTTGGACTTCCTGCCTCCACAAATGTGAGAAAATAAATGGCTGTTGTTTGGACCATCTAGCCTGTGGCCAGGACATCTTCCCTGCCATCCACCTTCCTACCCATCCAGGAAGTCCTCCCTGCCATCCAGGACATCTTCCCTGCCATCCAGCAAGTCCTCCCTTCACATCCAGGACATCTTCCCTGCCATCCAGGACATCTTCCCTGCCATCCAGGAAGTCCTCCCTGCCCATCCAGGAAGTCCTCCCTGCCATCCAGGACATCTTCCCTGCCCATCCAGGAAGTCCTCCCTGCCATCCAGGACATCTTCCCTGCCATCCAGGAAGTCCTCCCTGCCCATCCAGGAAGTCCTCCCTTCACATCCAGGAAGTCCTCCCTGCCATCCAGGAAGTCTCCCTGACTATCCTTGTTAAAAACAGCACTCCCCAGGTTCTGCATTCTTCCTCCCTTTGCCTGGCACCCGTCCTGTCTGTACCCACCACACGGTAGGCTCCGCTCTATGATTTCAGTGGGATGTTCTGGTTCCTGTAACACCTATGTTCTTCCTTTCACCCGTTCTCTGGAAAAGGACAGCATGGAGCCCAGTAAAAGGCCAAGTAAGTGCTGTCAGCTGGCTATCCTGCCCCTGCAGCACCCTCCCCCCCTGCACCCCCCAGCCCAGGTCGCCCAGGACGCAGCTGGGCAGCCTGCAGCTCCTCGGCGGCATCTGCAGCCCGCCAGGCCCACGGCAGCTGGGCTGGGGACAGCCGGGGTCCGTGGGGACACAGGATTCAGGCAGACTCGCAGCGCCAGGACGCAGCCGCTTTCTCCCGGCTGATGGCTCCTCGGCATCCGCCCGTGTGTGTTTTGGCTGGAAAGCCTCTGTTTACAAGCCGAGTCCAGGACGTACAGGGATTCCACAAAAGGGATGCACAGGAGCCGGCCGGGGCCTCCTCTTCTTGTCTCTTCCTTGCACAAAGGCAGTGCTAAGACATGGGACATCACTGCTTGCACTTCCAAGCCACGCGGCCCCACTTCCTGTCCCACAGTCATCTTTACTTACCGCCCCTGCGACTTGGAGCAAATGGCATAACCTCAGTAAGCCTCCTATTTTTTTTTTTTTAAGACCAAGATACAAACTCATCGGAGTCGGAACCACTATATGAGGAGAGCTGCATGCGGAAGCCCACTGAAAATTGCATATTATTAGTTACATTTTCAAGGGATGCTCCAGTACGTCCAAGTTCAGGCAGAGTCATAGACTTCTCTTGGATGTCACGCTCTCTCTAAGACACCTGACCCCCCCCCCTTGGTTTTTAATATATTTGATTGATTTTTTACAGAGAGGAAGGAAGAGAGATAGAAAGTCAGAAACATCGATGAGAGAGAGACATCGATCAGCCGCCTCCTGCACGCCCCACAGTGGAGATGTGCCCGCAAGCAAGGCACATGCCCCCGACTGGAATCGAACCTGGGACCTTTCAGTCTGCAAGCCGACGTTCTGTCCACTGAGCCAAACCGGTTTTGGCCCATCCCAACTCTTAATATAGCATGAACCCATCCTTTCTCCCCTCTCCCTCTGAGGGTCTCCACGGCAGGACTGGTCATTCTGAGCACAGACTCAGGAGGTGTCAGCCTGGAAGGTTAGCCACGTCTCTGCCACGATCAGGCTCGGGGACCTTGAGCAAGCCACGTCTCTTCTGGGTGACTCGATTTCCTCACCTGCCAAATGAGGTGACAACAGCTCCCAACACCCCCCACCCCTTGCCATCTCCCCGGGAGAAGCTGGGAAGCCGTGTCTCAGAGTTCCCAGCCTGCTTTGCAGATGGGGGGAGAGTCGGGGTGTGACTCATTCTGGCCCAAGAGGTGCAAGCGGAAGACTGCCGGGAAGTGCTGACATAGCTTGAGGGTTGCCCGGCCGTGACCTTGGGAAATGCTTAGGGACAGGTTTCCTGGCCAGCGGTGCAGAAATGCTCGTGGCATGCACGTGGGGAGGTGGAGACGGTGCCTGAGTCTGACTTCAGGAGCAGGGAGAGGAGCCCTGGGTGGAGGAGAAGGCTTCGGGGTGCTGGATGGTGCTGGCGGAGAACCCAGGACGTGCAGGCTTGGGCCAGACGGGGAGGAGCGCAGCCTCGGGCACCCCTGAGCCCTGGGCCTGGACACGCCCCCCCCCCCCCCCCACCCCCGGCTGCTTCCCGACCCTCTCAGACGAGACCTGTCCCTGGAGGGAGGCCAATTAAAGGGCCAGTGCCAGGGACCCACCATTCATCCTCCGGCTCATGAATCGGCCTCCACACGGCCGGGTTTATGGAGAGAGCCGTCCAGTCGCCATGCTGTGAACAGGCCCATTCATCTCGCGCCGCCTTGCGGCCTGCAGGCCAGACAAGGCGAAGCTTTGCGGGAAGCCCCAGGACACAGGGCGGCAAAGAGCAGGGTCCCCTGGGGTGCCCTGGTGGAGCGAGAGCAACCGCAGCCCCGCTCGGGGGGCGCGGGGGGAGCCAGGAACCATGTCTGAAACCCCCTCGGACACCCTGTCCCCATCTGTCTGGGACCTGCGATGGTGTGGAGGCCGCGGAGAGACGTGATAAGATGAAAACTGCCTCGGAAGAGGTCCGCTCTGCCAAAGAAACCGAGTCTGGGTGGCTGATCCCCAAACCCCCACCCTCCACCCCATGAGGTAGAAACACTGAGTGGCTCTTAGGTGCCCCACCGAGGCGACCGGTTAGTGTGCAACAGGCGTGCCCAGAGGCTGACGCTGAGCAAGGGTTGCTAGCCCCGGCCTGGAGATGTCTCAAATATGTAAAAGGTTATATTATGCCGGCCACTCAGTAGCCCTTTGAAAACATGTTTGCAATCCTTTCAGTGTCCAGTTTCTTGCGGGCTCAGCTTGGAACGCAAGGGCGGGAGTGTTCTCTCCTCAGTGCGAGTCGGGCTGGGTCACCTTCCTTCTCTGAACCAGGGGGCAGGGAGGGGGGTGGGCGGGGAGAGGGGGGTTTTGCTTTAAGGAGGAAGTGGAAGCTCAGCCTGGCCTGTCTTACACTGCTTCCCTCTTTCCCATTCCTCTTTGTAGGCTGGAGGCCCCCAAACTAATCTACATTCCCCAGACACAACGTGATGCTCATCGATGCTTGTCTTACACACAATCTCATTCATGTGGTGATTCATGGATTCACTGGACAGTTTTTAAGCACCTACTGCATGCCTCTGTGACAGCTGCGAAGGTTCAAGGGTGAATAAGAGTGACTGTGTGTTCCCAAGGACCACAGTGACCAGGGCAGGGTCCCCATACCTGACAGCACAGTAGAATGACCCATGGGACTTCTTAAAAGTAGCTCGGACTTCATTCTGATATACCCAGATGGGAAGAAAGGGGGGAAGAAATGAGTCAGCAAAAACTTCACCAAAGGCCCGGCCAGCCTAACTCAGTGGTTGAGCATTGACCCATGAACCAGGAGGTCACGGTTCCATTCCTGGTCAGGACACATGCCAGAGTTGTGGGCTCAATCTCCAATGTGGGGCATGCAGGAGGCAGCCGATCAATGATTCTCTCTTAACATTGATGTTTCTCTTTCTCTGCGTCCCTCTCCTTTCCTCTCTGAAATTAATAAGATGTTAAAAAATATATTACCAAAGGAAGGGGAGTGGAATTCCTATTTCTCATGTTACCTTCCCGGGAATCAACAGGGTAAGTGCAGAAAAGCTGGGCTTTGAAGCCGAAATGACCAGTGCCAACCTCGGGCATCCGTGCACTCTGGCTTGCCTCTGCATGTGTTGGCGGGTAACATTTCCAATAGTCCCCCTTTTCTCTCTCAAAGGCACCCCATGTTTGGCTGATACACTATACGCCACCTCATTCTAAACTCAACTCCCTACCCTTTCCTACCCGTGAGAACCTGGGGATGGGCTGAAACTCCCTGGGCCTCAGTCCAGGGTCTGCCTCCCAGCGGGAGCAATACCAGTACAGTGGTACCTCGAGATACGAGTTTAATTCGTTCCGTAACCTTGAGTCGTGGGAAACTATGAGCCACTCGAGTCGTGGTAAACTGGTGGGTCGTGTGTAGCCGGCTGATCCGAGCGATTACTCGTATCTCAAATGTTGCTCGTATTTTAAAGCAAAAATCGCTCGCTCAACGGCTCGTATCTCAAAAATCTCGTATGTTAGGGCCCTCGTATCTCGAGGTGCCACTGTATTTGGAGGAGGAAGCGCGGGAGGTTGGCACCTGATTCCCAGATGCCGTCTGGATCGGACACTCTGCCTTGTGGGAAGTGCCCTCATTCGCTCTGCCTTGTTCCCCGATGAACGAGACCAGGCCTGAAGGATGAGACCGCACTTGGATGAAAACAGCGCCTGTCCGTTTGCCGCCAGGAGGCACCTGACTCAGCAAGACGAGGCTCAGGTGGCCGCTGACCAGGAGGGCAAGCCTACAGTGAGAAGCTCCGTTACATATTGAATCTTCAGCTCAAGCTTCTAGAAACTGCACTTGGCTACCCTCCTGGCTGGCTGAAGGCTTTCATGGAGTTGGGTCCAATGCCGCCAGCGGACCCCGATGGGGGGACGTGCAGGCTGTGTGGATGCCCGGGGCCTGGCGGAGGGCAGAGACAGACACGTTATCTGCCGGGATGACCACAGCCGTGACGCATGCCACGGTGAGAAGGACGGGTCCCGGGCCTGTCTGGACAGTGACTCTGCCAGTGAGTCACCGCTGCCCCCCGGAAAGCCCCCTCGCTAGGTCCTCTTTCCGCGCTCTCCCATCGGCAGCTGGGGCCCAAGAGGCCCTGGGGAGAGGGAGGGAGGGAGGGAGGGGGGCCGGCCAGCCTGCCAGCTGGACAGAGAGCAGCCTGACTAAGCAGCTGGGAGAGGCGGGGAGAGGGAAGGGAAAGCTGGCATGGCCGGCTCGCTGGGCAGCAACTTACAAGCGGCCGGATAAAGAATCTGAATAGAAACCCCAAATACACGGTGGAAATTCCTAAAATTTCAGAGATCCTGAAGGGTTAAGGACCGCATCGAGGACAGAAGCAAGTGTTAGGGTCTTTCAAAGGTCAGCAATCTCTTTGGAGGAGGAGGCTGCTGGAATTAACGGCCACAGAAGCTGACTGTTTAAAGATGGGAGGTGTGCATCCGTGGACAAAGAGGACCCACAGAGACAAGGTCTCTGCGGAGTCAAGGGTAAAAGGAAGACCAAGCTGGCAGCTACCCAGCCCTGTGGTAGAAAGACCCACTCTGGGGCCAGGAGAGATCGAGGTCTCTAGAATGATTCTGAGTTCTCTAATGCGGGTGGAAAAGAAAAGATTCGTTTCCCTGAACGCAGGTAGGCAAATGATTATGGCATATACTAGAATGGTGGTTCTCAACCTGTGGGTCGCGACCCCTTTGGGGGTCGAACGACCCTTTCACAGGGGTCGCCTACGACCATCGGAAAATGCAGATATTGACATCACGATGCATCACAGTAGCAAAATTTCATGGTTGGGGGTCACCACCACATGAGGAACTGTGTGCAAGGGTGGCGGCCTTAGGAAGGTTGAGAACCACTGTACTAGAACACACAGAAAAAAATGATCTTAGTAGCTGTAGGTGCCTCATACCACTCATACACGAGACCCTGTAATACCCATGTATGTTTCTTTGACCAGAATTCAGTGAAAATATGCAAACTTTGCTCAGACACGCCAAGCCTCGGTGCCCATGCTGCTCTCGCTGCCTGAAGTGTCCTCGGCCCAGCTCCTTGTCACGTGGGTCTCAATCCGGGGCCTTCTCCTCGGAGAGGCTCTCCCTGGCACCCTGAGAAACACGAGTGTCCACTGGTCACCCTCTCTCTCTCCAACCTGCTGTCTACTTCTTGTAAAGCACTTCCCTGGTCCTGTTCATATCTTAGTTCACTTGTGCATCGGGCCATGCCTCTATCCTCCCGAATATAAGCTCTATGAGACCAGGGAGGCATCTTCTTCTGCTTCCAGCATCTTGCCCACTGCCTGGCACATAGTGGAGTCTTAATAAATACATATATGCTTATTTATGAAGGAATTAAAGAACTCATGCAACTTTGAAATAGACATGAGTACCTGCAACAGCTGACACATGATACAATATCACATGTGCTTTCTGGGGATAAAATCACAGATACTGCTAACAGCCTGGAGTTGGTTGCTTATGGGCAAGATGGATGGCTGTGGCTCAAAATTAGTGGGGGTCACTTCTGTGAGGTTCTGGTTCTCAGCCTTGGTATTTGCAAAATCGAAATTTTAATGACTATATGCCAAGGTGATCAGGACTTAAGATTAGGATTTAGACTCATTAACCAGATTCTTGAGAAGTTAAGGTATAATGCACATTGTGCTCACTCATAAATGCATGTAATCATTCACATGTTCTCGCATTCTCTCAGCAACATTGTTAAGCACATGTCTATTGGCCAGTACTGTCCGACAGCTACAGAGATACATGCCAGGGCCAAGGGTATCTGAGTAGTGGCTGATAACATAACCATGGCTTCCAGGAGCTCCTGGCTGTGCACAGTGGTCCCTGACCTCCATTGCCACCCGTAACACACGCACGGCCATGGCCTTCACTGCAGGGAGAACCATTCTCTTTCCCAGCTGTCCCTGCACCAGTTCACATCCACACAGCGACTTCTGCGATCTCAGAGGATTGAGGATCCCCTCCCGCCCTGGCTTCTTCCTTCCCAGGAGAGAACAGCTTTTCCGGTTGGCAAGCCTGGGATCAGGGCCCCTGGCTGGTACTGCCAGGCTATGTATTGCTTCTCTCTCGTTAGAGCCACCTATGTTCTCTGGCCTCCTGCCTTTGCCATAGATCAGCCCATAAGAGTAGGCCTTGGCCGGAGTGAGGGTAGTGGAAGGATGGAGGGGGGGGGTAGGGGAGAGAGGCAGGGAGAGAAAGGAGGAGGAAGGCCTGAAGTTCTCGAGCTGCAACTGGGTGAGTAACCCCCTCAGAAGAGGAAGGAACGGGAAACCTATTCCGGGCTCGGTTCTAAACCATGTGGTCTAATCTGTATTTACCACCGTCAGGCAAACAGTCCATCTCTGCATAACTCCGAGGCATAATTACCACCGAACAGTTTATATCCATCCTCCCAGGGCCACTTTCAGGGTGACACATGAGTCACAGTGCTCTAGCCACAATGCACTTCTCTTCTGCCATGCAAAAATGTCATGATTGAGGCCACAATTAATTATAATAGTTCTTTGTTCAATAACTGCAGGGCAGGGCCAAAGTAGATTTACTGTTGTTCATATGGAAAAGTGCTACAATGAATAATAATACAAAAATAAACTGTTTTGCATACTCACAACCGTAAACCTACGTTTGTCCCCACCCTGGATGTATGTTACTTACATGGATAATGACGTATGTGCTATATATCTGTATTCAATATAACCGAAATGTATAACAACAACAAAAAGGTGAGAAATCCTGGAGAACTCTCCAAAACTGAGTCTGTCATTGCTCTGCAAGAAAGGTCACCATAAGTTGGGGGAATAAGGCTTTGAGCTGTCTCTCAAGTGGAGGGGGAGGGGAGGCTGGAATGGGAATGTCTGTAATAAAAATGTATTTAAAAAATAAGGAAGACTTGGGTGAGTGGAAGGGAACTGCAGGGGGAAGATAGCAAAGGTTGCACAGCAGCCTTAGAACGTGGTCACCTCTCCGGAGGAAGGAGACGTATGTGTTGGGGGGAAGGGCCACCGAGGGAATTTCAAGGGCCCCTGCCAAGTTCCACTCAAAATACTCAAAACACCAGAAGCAATTGTGGCAAAATGCCAACACGAGTTAAACGGAAGTGGCAGGCAAAAGGTGAGTGTTCTATGTTCTATTCCCCGTGCTTCTTGCTAAGTCAGAAGTATTGCATAACAAGAGGAAGCGGATGCTTTTCAGATGGGAGGGATGGCATGAGTGAGGGCGGGAGTGCGGGGGGAGATCTGAGACGGGGACAGACAGGGAAGCTCTGACTGACATGGAAGACCTCTTTCTCAGTCACTACCTGCATGGGCTGTCCCCACTGCTGGGGGCACAGAGCGAGTCGGAACTGTCCTTGGTCCTGAACCAAAACCCCACCCTTGGCCCTGCCTATCTCTGGTTTTCCTCGAACTTTGGGGGTTTCTACGCAATTCCCCAGTGCTTACAGATTTCGTTGGAAGTCTATGACTTCATATTTTTAGTCCAATTTTACCCCACACTACTTCAAAAAAAAAAAAGAGGCTAAGAACAGAACTTGAGTATTTCCGAGCCTAATAATAGTCTTTACTATTTGTCAAGTTAGTATGCATGCCAGGTGCTGTGATAGCAGTTTTCCTCCATTGCCTCATGTTGCTCTAATTACCCCCATTTTATAGATAAAGAGCGAGAGCCCGTAAATGGCAGAGCTGAGATTAAATCAGGAATTAGCTAATCACTCCCTGGCACAGGTGAGAAAGGCCTTAACTCAGAGGGAAGCATCTCTGTGACGTCATGGTCTCAATACTCTCCAGATGTCCTTTCCATTTATGAAATAGGGGTTGCCGCGGGACAGACCTGGGTGTGGAGACCCCACTTTAACAGGTATCAGCCATGCGACCGGGGCAGAGCCACTGGGTAACATCCCAGCCTGAGTGTCCTCAACTGAGAAGTGGTTATGTCAATAATGGGGAGTCGTCAATGGATCTCAAACAGGTGACGCACGACAAGGTCGAGAAGGATAACTAAGAAGACTCTGATGATGGTGATAACAGCTGTCACTGATCGATCACTATTGCCGGATGCCATGGGCTCCCTCAGGCACCTCCTGTGCATTAGCCTCAGTCCGCACAGTGGTTGTCTCCGTTTCAAAGATGATAAAAATGAGGCTCAGGGAGCCTTTCATAACTGTCAGATAAATCAAGTACAGTGGTACCTCGAGGTACGAGTTTAATTCGTCCCGTAACCTTGAGGCCTGGGAAACTATGAGACGCTCGAGTCGCGGTAAACTGGTGGGTCGTGTGCAGCCGATCCACGCAATGACTCCTATCTCAACTGTTGCTCGTATTTCAAAGCAAAAATCGCTCGCTCCACGGCTCGTATCTCAAAACAATCTCGTATGTTAGGGCACTCGTATCTCGAGGTACCACTGTAGTCCAATCTGAGTCATCCCTAACCAGATGGCCTTTGAGAGGCTGAATGACAGGTAGATGGAAGGTAGGCCTCTCTTTAGTTTTTCCACACTCCAGGCAGGTACTCTGAGTAGCAGGTCCCACTCAGGGCTGGAGCCTATGGAGAGAAGACCTCACCGGCCAACACGTAATTTCCCAAAATGCCAAGTCTGATGGGACCTAGTTTGGCTCCCCTGATGCTTGGAGGGCAGCTGTCTCTCTGGCTCTCCTCCTCTCTCTTTTCTGGAAAAAAAAGAAAAAGCCTGTCCTCCAGGCAGGGGAAATCCAATGCTAAGGAGCTAGGCTCCCTCCTCCCTTCTTGGCCCGCAGGGGAAGGGATGGGAGGGAGCGGTGCCAAAGGTCGCAGTGTTCCCGGTCAGTGTGTTCCAGCGTCCAGGCAAGAAAAATGCTGCAGGCCGCTCCACCTGCCAGGCCTCCAATGAGCTCCAGCTGGGCCTCGGCCTCCACAGCAGCTGCGCGCTGCAGGGAGGGCCACCCTCAGCAGACGCCTCTTTCCCAGGCCGGCGGCAGCCTTAGGAATGTGTGACAACAGTCAAGTCAAACAGCACCCACCAACCACACACAGGTGCCCAGGCACCTCGCGCCTACAGCCTCTGAAAGTCAGCCCCGCGTGCCCCCAACACCAATTTTCACAGGAGGAAATAACATTTCTACACTCTCCAGATCTCGCTTCCTTCTATAAGTTCTCCTTGATTTGTTCAATCCTGGACTTCCCAAAAAGGTCCATTGTACACCCACTATCTGCCTGACATGGGGTCAGATGAAGGTTTAGGTATAGATATGAAAACATCATTGTTCCAGTCATTGTAGGGTTTAGAAAGGGGAGAAGATATCAAGCAATAAATGAAGGAATTACTATACAATCAACCATTGTGATGGGAAATGAAAGAGCAAGGTGCCATGGGAGAGAAGATCAATCGTGTGACCTGCAAATGGGGGGTCAAGCAAGGTCTTTTTAAGCAGGGGCGGTGAGCTTGAGACTCGAAGGAGCAGCGGGAGGCAGCCTTGTGAGGCCAGCTTGAATGTGTGCAAAGGTCCTGAGGCAAGAGAAAAAAATATAGCAGAATGGGTAAAGGTGAATGAATCTACGATCTAGCTGTGGGACCCTAAAAAAATATATATGTGAATTCTTGATACCTCCATTTTCTCAAGTAGCATCAGGTAAGAATTCAGAGACTGGGTGCATGCGAGCTGATTAGTCTGCACAGATTAGAAGGTAAAGAACCAGCCGAAACCGGTTTGGCTCAGTGGATAGAGAGTTGGCCTGCAGACTGAAGGGTCCCGGGTTCGATTCCGGTCAAGGGCACATACATTGGTGCGGGCACATCCCCAGTAGGGGGCGTGCAGGAGGCAGCTGATCGATGTCTCTCTCTCATAGATGTTTCTAACTCTCTATCCCTCTCCCTTCCTCTCTGTGAAAAATCAATAAAATATATTTTTTAAAAAAAGAAGGTAAAGAACCAGAAGGCAAATATTCCCCCCGTTGAGGAGTACGTTAGCAGAGGTCCATGGTCTCCTACCAAAAGGAAAAGAGCAGCAACTGCTCCTGAACTTCAAGGTGCATATTCTTCTTAGTGTCTTCAGCGAGTTCTCCTCACCATTATTCACATTGTTCTAGACCAGCGGTTCTCAACCTTCTTAATGCCACGTCCCTTTAATGCAGTTCCTCATGTTGTGGTGACTCCCAACCATAAAATTATTTTCGTGGCATTAGGAAGGTTGAGAACCACTGTTCTAGAGAGAAGTTTGTCTCCACATAGGAAGAAAAGTTAGAAGAGGAGGGAGGAGAGTCTAAGTCTCTGCCTCTTCTCTTCTCCCTACCCCTGGTTACACTGGTCTGCACATGGGGGTCGTCAACTAGAAATGTCACCACCCACGTGCTGGTCCTTCCTCAGGTCCCTGAGCCGCGCCACCCAGAGCAAACCAGCTAGCTGAGTGCTTACCTCATTCTGCAAAGTGAGATCACTGGGAGACCCTACTGCCTGAGGCCGTCCTCTAGAACAAAGAAGAACGCTGAGGTGGAGAGATTGACACAGGGCCTGGAACATACTTAGGGCTTTGAGAATGGGAAATGTTAACCATAATCATTGGTAGTTATCCCTTATTACCTAATGATAGCAGATAAACCCCGAAATTCTCTCTCCTCCCCTTCTCCCTGCCAGGGGCACCTCCAGGAGTGCTCAAGAGCATCTGCTAGCTCAGTGCCCACTGTCAATTTTTGCTGATGCGTCTCTGGCATCTCTTCCTCACCAGAAAATACACTTTCCCAAGGACTGAGTCTATTTTTGTTTTTTTGAAGAAGGAAAGCAAAGGCGAGTGCCAAAAGCACTGACCTCTTTCAAAGGGGACAGGGCCCCCAGACAAGGCCACGGCCCTGGCTTTTAGGAATTGGGAGGGACGCGTACTTTTCAGTAACCTCTTGATGGAAGGGTTACAACAGCATCTCTCGTCCCCCATTCGTCAGTCAAGGACTCTTGTCCCAGGGTTTAGCACAAAGGGTCAAGTGCTTCCCTCGTTGAAATTATCTTGCTTAGAACAACCTCAGAACATCAGCCTTGGTCCCTGTTCCTCAGGCTCCTTCACCCCTCCTTCTGTAAGAAAGAGCCATTTTCTAGGAACTCTTTGATCTTAAGTACATTATCCAGGACATGAGGAGGCCACCAGCTGTGCACCTCTAAGATAAATCTCTCGTTTCCCTCAACCCAACCCAACCCAAGCCAAGCCCACCTCGATTAGTTCATTTTTGTAGTCCACAGAAAATGGTTGAGCTAGACACTCAGAGACAGACCTGTTGAGTAAGATACGCTCTGTTTTTTGTGTGTAAGCCAGATTATAAATACAAGGTTTTCATATAATGTGTTAAATGCAGTTGAGAAAGAAAAGTGATGACTCTGGACCCCAAATGAATCCATGGAAGAATCTAAGAGGGGGATTAGCTCTATGTGCAAGTTCAGTGTAAGCTTTAAGAAAGGAAATGACTATTTTTATCCATTCCTTTGCTAAGTCATTAATAGTATGAAGGAAGCTACCCTTCCCACAATTCCCTCACGTAACTCTGTATGTGCACATTTCATGGTGTAATACCCACACCAACTCCACGCTCCATGCAGGCAGCAACCAGGCCTACCATGTCCTCTGCAGAGCCATAGCACTTAACGCAGTGCCTGGCACATACCAGGCACACAATCACTATAAATCACATGGAATAAAACATCTTTTGAGGACCTAATGTTATGGAGGCCCCATCCTAGATAATGGTGATGCAACTTACATAACTATTTTATCTATTATATAGAGGAATAATTAATAATAGAAGCTGGCAAATGTCAATACTAAAAGGATGATGTAGGTTGTAGATGTTAGAGTGTTATGTTCAGCTCCATCCAATTCAATCCAACCCAACAAATAAGAAGTGTGTCTTCTGTGTGGATGGGATGTTCTATGAACAAGAGAGGCGGCAGCAGTTAAGTCAAAGAATGGAAGCTCTGATGCTCCACATGTTAACCTAGAGGAGCGAATGCAAGTGCACAAGATAAAGGTCTAGAGAAATCAAAGGCCAGGAAGGTCTGAGGGCAGGGGAGGGGGCGAGCATCAGAACCGATTTTGGGTGTTCAGACGACTGCACCTGGAGCACTTCCTACATTGGTTTGAGACAGAGTTTGGGGGAAGGGATCATTCCAGGGAGAGAAAATCAAAAGCAAATAGGAAGAAAGATAGGACATGGTTGTGTTTTTTTAGGAAGTCTCTCTGGTTTGACTGTCCTTTTAAGACAGGGATCAGACATTGGTCTTTTTGTTTGCACCATCATGGCTGCGTCTTGGGGACATTGAAGGCGCCTGTGCAGTAGACATATGCTGCTTTTGTCTGCCCAGTACCTCTGCTTCCTTAGAGAAACTTTCCCTCCTCTATTCCAAATGGTCCTAATAGAACTTCTACCCCAACCCCTTCTCAGGAGTGGATACAATGAGCCCCATCCAAAAAAAAAAAGCAACAACCAAGTCCCCTGTAATAATGACTGGTCTAGGGGTGAGCACATGACTCCAAAAGGGACCTTCAGAATCCTGTCCTGCATTAATACGCAGCTCTTGGGAAAGAAAGATCCCTTTTGAGCTGATGTTGCTACACCAGGGGGAAATGGCTGGGAAATAGCTGTGGCCATTTTCTCTGCCCCACAGAGACATCCTGCTGGTGGCATGAAGCCAGCTCCCAGGGAAAGCCAACTGAAGGGTAGAGAGAACACGCTGTAACACAGGACTGAGTTCTCGAACATGGATGCCTGAAGGTACGGTGGCCCCGTCATAGAAATACAACAGTCAAGAGAATGAGCTGCTATTCAGAGAAAGATGGTTCCCCTCGCCCCCAATTCACCAAATATTCGCATGAAAAGAAATTACAAAGGGATGTGGTCCAACTACTCATCTGATGCTTGAATTGTTTTTTTCCTACTTTCCCCATAATAAGTTTCATTCTGCTGATGGTTTCATTCCGTCAACAAATGTTGATCAAGCACTTGATCAGTTTGATGATTAAAGCATCAAGGGCCCGCTTTTGAAAGAGCTTCTCATGTAGTTGTGAAAAAAGAAAAAAAGAAAGAAAATATAGGTTTTGAATGCAGGCTACTCTAAAAAATGAAGTGGGGTCTCATGATGACTTTGGGGTACACATTGTGGGGTTAGGTGGCCAGGAAAGGGCTCCTGATGGAGAGCATCTGTAAGTGGAGACTCACGTGGTCAGAGGAAGTAAGTCACACAGCCCCCTGGACCAAAAGATGAAGTAGAAGTCACCAAGGTGGGGAGTGCTTGGCACAGCCACGGACACCCCAAAAGCAGATGGGTGTATTGGCGGGAGAGGCTGGCATGGAAGAGGGGTCACAGTAGTCCATGGACAGAGCACCTAATAACTACAACAGAAAGGCATTGGAGAGTCTTGGGTAGAGGAATCCCATACCAAAAAAAAAAATGCCTACGAGATTATCTGCTCCAGATTCCACTAAACGGAGTTTGACTTGACTGGAAAGTGGAGAAAGACAGAAAGTAAAGGAAAGAACAGGAAAATAAAAAGGAGTTCCAGGCAGGAGAGCCCTACCTCGCCGAGCACAGCCCTGGAAATGGGCCTGAGATGTCTGGAGGAGAGGGGTGGACAGCTATGGACGGACGCGGTGGAGTTTGAGGTAACGCCCCGTGGGCCAGGAACCTGGAAAGGGGGGAGGGGATCCTACTTTGTGGAGCTGGCTGGGACTCTCAGGGGACAACCCCTCTGGTGGAGCCATTAAAGGTTTGGGGGGAAAAGAGGGGACTTCATGTGCCCCTGCAGATCGTAACTGCGTTCTCACAGAGAAGTGTGTTCATGAAGCGGAACCAACATGAGCTGGGATGGCAGCCCGGGTCCAAACCCAGGCTCCACTCCTTCCGTTTCCCCAAAAATAAGACAGTGTCTTATATTCATGTTTGCTCCCAAAGATGCGCTAGGTCTTATTTTCAGGGGATGTCTTATTTTGCCATGAAGAAGACAGTGCACATTTATTGTTGAACAAAAAAAAAGGAAATGTATGACCTGTCTACGGGACGGTAGTCGTTGTCATCACAAACCAGCTCACTGATGGGCCGCAGCGCAGCTGGAGCTGTTCAGGCAGGACGAGGCCTCTTTAAATCAGGAGTCAGACGCTTTACAGTAGCTTCGGGGGCCTTATATTCGGGGGAGGCCTTATTATCGGGAAGGTCTTATTTTCGGGGGGTGCTTTATATTACAGCGAGAGGCAAAACGGGAAGTGGGTCTTATTTTCGGGGGATGTCTGACTTTTAGGAAAACGAGGTACCATGTCATCTTGGGAAACCATCCAAAGTGGGGGCGGGGAGGGCAGGAAGAAACTCAGACAGACACCAGGAGAGTGTTGGGGGTTGGCAAAGGACGTTCTCTCTGTGAGGTTTTATTGGAATGCAGACACACTGTCCGTTTACACCGTCTGCCCACGAAGTGTTTCCTCTGTGCCCACAGCCAGACTGGCAAAGTCTAAAGTAATGACTACCTGTTCCTTTGTAGAAAACGCTTGCTGTCCTGGGCTAGAGCCTTCCAGAATAAAACTCGATGTCCCAGGACGGCAACGGCAGGAGGAGAGGGAAAATACAAACAACTCCTTCACGGACACCTAAGAACCTCGGAAGGAGGGGGGGCCGATGGGATTGGCCATTTCCTTAAGCTTAAGGGGGAAAAGTTATTTTCTCCTCACAGACAGCCAAGGGCAGTTTTATCCTGAGATAAAGGGGCCTGAGATGGAAATGGAGATGAGAGAAATGGGCACCCAGGAAAAAAACACACGAAGATTCATGGAGACAGGTGCAGGATAGGGGAGGAGAGACAGACACAGAGGAGAGAGGGGCAAAAGGAAGGAATTAAGAAAAACACCAGCCGAGACCGGTTTGGCTCAGTGGATAGAGCGTCGGCCTGCGGACTGAAAGGTCCCAGGTTCGATTCCAGTTGGGGGCATGTACCTTGCTTGTGGGCACATCTCCACTGTGGGGCGTGCAGGAGGCAGCTGATGGAAGTCTCTCTCTCATCGATGTTTCTGACTTTCTATCTCTCTCTCTTCCTCTCTGTAAAAAATCAATAAAATATATTAAAAAAAAAAACAAAAAAAAACACCATTCCCTGGGAGGATCGGGAGAAATTTATGGGTAAGATATATTTCTACATGTGTGTGTAATTTCCGTCTTATTTATTTATCATCACCCAAGGATACTTTTTCCATTGATTTTTTTTTAAGAGAGAGTAGAGGGAAGGAAAGAGGGAGGGGAGAGAGAGAGTAAAGCATTGATGTAAGAGAGAGACACATCGATTGGTTGCCTCCCATTCATACCCTTCCGGGGCTGGGGATGGAGCCTGCAAGCCTTTGGCTCTAACCTCTGAGCAAACCGCCAGGGCTATCTTTATGTATTTACTTATTTATCTCCATCTCCGGTTTCTTGATTTCTTGGGTGGGAATGTCAGAGAGTCACTCCTTCCTTCCAAATTGCTCTGAGGTGGGTTATCAGGATGTATTGACCCAAAGGGTAACTGTGTTGACAGAGACCAAGACAAGATCAATAGCAGGTTTCCAACAGCAGCGTTGGCAGAAGGGTCGAGTTAAACGCGCACAGGTTTCCTGCATGCTTTTATCAGAAATTTCCCCCACATGTTTATGAGGCTTCCTTCCTGGCGTGTCTCTTTCTGAGCTTATAAACGTGCTTTCGGGGGAGGTCTCACTGACTGCAAAGACCACAAATGGGAGTGCTGAGTGGTTAAGCCCCTCCCTTGGAAAACAAGCCAGCTCGTGACTTTGGGGAAAGGTAGAAGGGTCTGTTATCCTAGAAAAGAGAATTCCCGCTGGCCTCGGGAAAGCCACAACCCCGTTTGACGTTGCACATCCTCAAGCCCACCGCTGGATGACGGAGCAGAATCAGGACTTGGCAAAGCTCAGAAAAGGAGGCAGGGATATAGGAAATCCGAGGGAAATAAAGAGGACCCTTCTATGCCCTTCTCCAATTTACTGAACGCAGGCCAACCAGGACTGTAGAACCAGATCTGACATGTGGGAGCTGGTGGATCGTGGGCAGACAAGTCCCTTCCACGCTCTGGGCCTAAGTGGCATTTGAGGAATTGCCAACAATTCTCTTCCGGTGGAGCAGGCAGTACCGGAGGGGATACCGCGGGAGATAGCGGCGGTGATGAAGCACACACGAAGAGCAACCATCATAACAACGGTTATCACGCACCGAGTGTTTCATTCGTGCCCCTAGCTGCTTGAAACGCCTGAAGATAGGAACTCGCTTTATTCCCCCCACAGGGTGAAGCGAGTTTCAGTGGTACCTCGAGATACGAGTTTAATTCGTTCCGTCACCTTGAGGCGTGGGAAACTATGAGATGCTCGAGTCGCGGTAAACTGGTGGGTCGTGTGCAGCCGGCCGATCCGCGCGATGACTCCTATCTCAAATGTTGCTTGTATTTCAAAGCAAAAATCGCTCGCTCGACAGCTCGTATTTCAAAAATCTTGTATGTTAGGGCACTCGTATCTCGAGGTGCCACTGTATTCCCATCACTAGCTCCACTGGACAACCGAGACTCGGAAAGATACACGTGAAAAAAGCCAACAGCTGAACCCAGGAAGCCCAAGTCCAAGTCCAAGGTCTGCACTCCCACCCACTCTGCCCTGTGGCCTCCACGGTGAGGCTGGAAGGATAAGCAGGAGTGAGAGCAGTGCATCGCTTTCTTCCCAGTGTCATAACAGATTACCACACACAGGGAGATTTGGAACAACCGGAATTCATTCTAGCACAGTCTGGAGGCCGGAGGTCTACAATCCGGTGTGGGCAGGGCCAGCCTCCCTTGGAAGGCTCTATGCAGACCTTTCCTCGCCGCTTCCACCTTCTGATGGCTTCTGGCAGCCCTTCGCTCCCTTGGCTTGTAGGTGCATCGCTCCCATCTCTGACCCCCTCTCACACCACGTTCTACTCTGTGTACCTCACCTCTGCTTATGAGGACAGCAGCCACTGGATTGGAGGCCCCCTCTCTTTCAGCATGAGTCACCTCACTCCTCAACTAATTATATCTGCAAATACCCTATTTCACACTAAGGCCATATGCTGAGACTCCAGGTGGACATGAATTTTTTTTTAATATATTTTATTGATTTTTTACAGAGAGGAAGGGAGAGAGATAGAAAGTCAGAAACATCGATGAGAGAGAGACATCGATCAGCCGCCTCCTGCACACCCCACAGTGGAGATGTGCCCCCAACCAGAATCGAACCTGGGACCCTTCAGTCGCAAGCCGACGCTCTATCCACTGAGCCAAACCGGTCTCAGCTGGACATGAATTTTGAGGGAACACTATTCCCCTCACTATAACCATGAGGCACATCAATCCTAGCTTATTTTATAGGGACTAAGGAGACAAAGATTTTGTATTTTTCAGTCAGGGCTCCTTGGGTTATAAGTGATGGAAATCCAGTTAAAAGTGGGTTTAAGGCATAACAGGAATTTGTGAACTCGGGTGACTAAAAATCTTAGGTATAAAAAATCTCAGGCAGATCTTCTCCCAGGTGCCCAATTAACACCTCATCTCAGCCCCTCTCAAGTCCAGTTCCTCTTATGTTGGTTTCCCTGAAGATGAATCCTCTCAAGAGATGGCAAGGTGGACTCCATAGTTCCAGAAACAGAAGCCCAAGGGCCAATGACCGAATCCACATGGCTTTTCATTTTACCTGCAGTTATGGGTAGAAGGTCTTTCATGTGGAATTATATCCTATCTTCCCATCAAACCCCAGTGAAGAAAATGTAATAGTCCCTAAGTTTCTATCAAAAATCTCAGAAGTGAATCTGAGTGGACCAACTTGGAGCACATCCTTGACTCACGGTCGCCGAAGGATGAGAACACTCTAAGTAGCCTGGATACGTGCCCACTCCACTGGATCACCACTCATGTGGACCCTTCAGAGGTGGTTCCCCAAAGAGAAGCTAGAGTGTTTGACCAGAAGAGAGGCAGAAATAACACGTTTCCAATCTGAGATTCAAAAGCAGAAAGTGCCAGGTGTCGGAAACCAAATATTGTTCTCACTAGATGGATGTAAACAGGAAGCCAGAAGGCTGGTCAACCTTAAGTGCTCTGAAAGGTCAGAGCTAATTACTCACTGTTTTGTTGAAACATTATTGGTTGAAGCAACCTCTATGTTTGTTTCTTGTTAATTTTTGTTTTTGTTATTTCCTGTCTAAAGGCTAGGGGTGTGTCCCAAAGCCTTAATAAAAGGGAGAAAAAGGCCAGAGCAAGGGGCAGTCCTTTCCACTAGAGGAAGGCTCCCGCCTGGCCCCCCAATATCGCCAAATTTAAGCTTTCTGTCCTCTTTTTTCATTTGCGTGCGGCCTCCTTCAGAACCCGAACCCTGACCCGGGAACCCTGAACCACGCGGGACGCGGAAAGAGGTTCCCACAGCCAGGGTTGAATAAACTTGGGTTTTCAGAAGAAGGCATCCAGGTGTCTTCATCACATTGAGCCTTACATCTCTACACCGATGTTTTGCAAAGCAAATGAGATCTGGCCTCCTGAGGCACAATGGCCCGGAGCCCATTACTCAGCACCGAACGGGTCAAAGTTCAATCAGGTTCACCCACATGTCACCCCAGCAAGACCTTGCAGGTATAATTATGATCACTACCGCCTTTTTTTCTAGTCCAGCTCTATGTACAAAGAGCCCTCACCTCAAAGTGTCTATTTTATTCGACTTCCATCAGGGACACCAGAGTCTCAAGAGCAGACTCAGCTTAGCAGGTTGTATTCATGCCACTCTGAGCATCTTGAATAGATTCTTTCCCCAGAGGTAAACCTAATTAGGAGCAATGGAACACCAAGGAAGCAGGCACATGAGTCCTCCTGCAGATGACCATTATAAAAGCTGGATTAAAATAACAAACAAACAAAAAAAAAGTGGTGTAAAGCCTTTGAAAAACACCCAAAAGCAAAAGCCAGAGGACAATTTAAACTTGGAAAATAAAAACTCAACCGGGAGGAAGAAGAATTGAGAATCTGTGGCTTCTTAACTCCATGGGTCAAATGTACAAACCCCAAGGTGCCAGATGTCAGAATACAGGAATATATACAAGCAAGGGGACATTTAAAGAGGAATTCCTGCCGAGACCGGTTTGGCTCAGTGGATAGAGCATCGGCTTGTGGACTGAAAAGGTCCCAGGTTCGATTCCGGTCGGGGGCATGTACCTTGCTTGCGGGCACATCTCCACTGTGGGGCGTGCAGGAGGCGGCTGATCGATGTCTTTCTTTCATCGATGTTTCTAGCACTCTATCCCTCTCCCTTCCTCTCTGTAAAAAAAATCAATAAAATATATATACTTTTTAAAAAATCAATAACATATTTAAAAATAATAAAAATAAAAAATAAAGAGGAATTCCTGGCAATGAGAGCAGCACGGAAGTAGTGAGATGCAGACACTCAGCATAAACTCTTTCCAAATCCCTGGCTGGCTGCTCACCTTTGCGTGTAGGAGAGAGGGGCCGCAGAAAGCATGCAGAGACAAGAAGGAAGTCTGTTCCTTCAAGATGGAGCTAAAGTGGGTGAGCACCGTGAGTTTTCTGTTTTGTTTTGTTTAAGTGAGAGCATTCCCACTTGTGCACAGCGTGGGTAGCAGAAAACCAAAGTCCTATGGGCTTGAACTGTCAGGAAACAGAACCTGAGGTTGGCAGACAAAAAGGAAATGAGTGGGGAAACCCTAGAAGAAGACAAAAAGGAAACTACTGAAAGTGTGAGTCCCACTGCTGCCCACATTCCTGACAAATAACCAAGTCATGCAGGCAGGTGAGAGACCCCCAGGGAGCCAGGCCGGGAAAGGAAGAGGAGAAATCCATAAAGAGAGAACGAAATACCAGGTGCCGCATACTTTCGTATCCAGGCAGGTTAACTGCTTCCTATAAGAAAAATCCAATAATCCTCAGACAAACACAACATAATACAACCTTTCTACAATGTATTATCTATAGTGTCTAGTTTTCAACCCAACAGTACTACACATGCCAAGAAAAAGAGGAACTCATACTCGGGAAAAAAAAAAATGTCAGGCAATAGAAAAATCATTGCATGGGAAAGAATATTGTGATTATCAGATAAAAGTTTCAAAACAGGTAGCAATGAATGATCAAACGAGAAATGAAAGAAACAATCAGTGACTATGCAATGCAAAGGTAGATCCCTAGAAACTGTGTCATTCAAACAACAAAGATTGAAAATATTGAGGAAAATAAAGAGAATCTAAAAAAGTTGAGACGATATCAAGCAAGAGCCAATATTTGTGTACACAGAATCCAAGAACTAAAAGAGAGCAGAAAAATTATTTGACTAAATAACGGCTCCACACTGGATCTAAACATTAATTTAAAGATCCCCAAAGCTTCATAAAACACTTAGCAAAACAGCACAAAGAAATACACTCCTGAAGACATCATAGTAGAATTTCTAGAAACCAACTATAAAGCTATCATTGTGGAAGTAGCCAGAGAAAACAACACATTCCAATGGAGTGAATCTGACAAAATAAAAGACCGACATCTCATCAGAAACCACGGATGCCAAAGATTAGTCAGCCTTTTACCGGTTCTGTGACATTGGTTGAGTGACTTCAAGTCTCTAACCCTCTGTTTCCTCATCTGTAATATGGTGGTTATAATGTGCAGGATATCTTGCCCCCTGTCCTGAACTAGCTTATGTGAAGCATATATATCTTTTTTTTTAAGTATCTTTTTAAATTTATTTTTATTTTTTTATTAATGTATTACATGTATACATATCTTTCCATTGCCCCCCTCCCTCCCAGGCATACCCTAACCTCCCAGTGTCTTGTGTTCATTGGTTATGCTTATAGAAGCATCTGTATCTTACTAATGTTTTCACTAATATATTTTCTCTCTCCCACCAGATCATAAATTCCAGAAATGTGGGGACTTTATTTGGCCTGATTGCTCACTTCTATGTCCCCAGCACCGAGAACCGTGGCCAATAAGTACTGGATAGAAATACACACGTGTCACTAAATGAGCGAACGAACGGTCAGCAGAGAGCCTGGGATCCTGCAGAGGCTCAGTGAAGGCCATTTCCCTGCCCTGTTATCCTTCCCTCCCACATTCAGAGAAATGCATGTGCCAGTTACCGTGAGCCTCTGTTCAGAGCTCTGGACTCACTCTCCCTGTAGTCAAAACAACATGACGATTTGGCCGGAGCGAGACAGGAAATGACCAATTGCCACAGCTAATGACACAGTCAGTCCCCTCGCCAGCAAGACAAAAGAACAGCTTCTGTGCAAAGTAAGCAGTAAGAAGCCACAGGAATGTCACAGAAACATTGGTGATGACTATTTTCAGTGAAATGATACAGCCTGCCTTCCCATTCCTCTTTGATAAAGCTGATGCTCACCTCACACCACTCAACTGTGATTTAGTCAGAGTGAATTTTCCTGGATGTCACACCCACGTCTTCTGGGGAACAGAAAAAGTCATACCCAACAAATACGAGAATGAGAGTTCTTCTTTGAGGGGTGGGGGGAGGATAAAGATCACAGACCTTTCCAGGACCTGAAGAATGTTCTGATTCCTCTGCCCAGAAAACACACACACACACACACACACACACACGTTTTGCACACCATTTGAAGGCAGAAGGATTCCATCACTAAGGTGCATGGACCCCGTGGTCTGAGGCAAAGTGCTCCATTTCACAGATGACAATAGCAGGGTGCAGATGAATCAACAACTCGCCCAAGGTCACGTAACAAGGTCACTTAGAAGACACAGCTACAAACTGACCCCATATTTCCTAATATCCAGTCTACTAGGAATGTTATCTTCACTATTTCCTAGTCATTTTGATCTCCATATGGAGCCAAAATATTCAGAGCTATCTCTGATGAGTAAAGTGTGTGACTCAGCGAGTTCATTTCCATTTTGGCAGGGGACAACGTATGAGTAGAAATTCATGACATTAGGGTTTGGGACGGAGGAGACAGAGGCAGGTGGAAATGGACCCTCCTCTTCGTGGTGTGATCGTTTACTGAACGTTTCTGAGCTTCTGTTTCCCTCGAGTAGAAAACAGAAATTAAGACTATACAGTGGTACCTCGAGATACGAGTTTAATTCGTTCCGTAACCTTGAGGCGTGGGAAACTATGAGAGGCTCGAGTCGAGGTAAACTGGTGGGTCGTGTGCAGCCGGCCGATCCGCGCAATTACTCCTATCACAAATGTTGCTCGTATTTCAAAGCAAAAATCACTCGCTCGACAGCTCGTATCTCAAAAATCTCATATGTTAGGGCACTCGTATCTCGAGGTACCACTGTACTGGCCTTCCGGAGCTGCTACCAAGATGAAATAAGATGATGCTCATGAATATCAGCTGTGAGCAGTAGTAGAGTAGTACTTTCAAATTTTAAAGCTGTTTCCAAAATGAAAATACAACGTATTTTTGGTAATGAGGGTACCATCGGTCAGTGCCCAGCTACCTACAGTAAGAACCGCAATGAGTCCACGGGAGCTCCAGGCACGTCTCTCCAGCATTTAGGAGAGAGGCCAACCTCTGACAGCAACTCTGATACTCAATGGCGAGTGCTTCCATCCGGCTACATCAGTCTCCTATAACAACACTTCTCCACATTCCCAAGGCTTACAAACCACAATGATTCCTTCCCTCCTTCCTTCCTTCCTTCCTTTCTTCCTCCCTTCCTTCCTTTTTAATACAGTGGTACCTCGAGATACGAGTGCCCTAACATACGAGATTTTTGAGATACGAGCCATCGAGCGAGCGATTTTTGCTTTGAAATACGAGCAACATTTGAGATAGGAGTCATCGCGCAGATCGGCCGGCTGCACACGACCCACCAGTTTACCGCGACTCGAATGTCTCAGTTTCCCACGCCTCAAGGTTACGGAACGAATTAAACTCATATCTCGAGGTACCACTGTATTTTCATTCATTTTAGAGAGGAAGAGAGAAGGATAGATAGATAGAAACATCAATGATGAGAATCATTGATCAGCTGCCTCCTGTACACTCCCCTCTGGGGATCGAGCCCACAACCCAGGCCTGTGCCCTTGGCCGGAATCGAACTGGGGACCCTTGAGTCCGCAGGCCAATGCTTTATCCACTGAGCAACACCAGCTAGGGCGATGATTTCTTTCTTATTCACACGAATTTCGCACCAGCGTTTCCACCTTGCCTGCACCCCAAGACCTGCTGCAGACGGAGCAGACTACCCGGAACACTGCCTGGCATCAGTTCAGAAGATATGCTGTCTTCTTCCTGGCGGTCACATGCATCACCTCTACTCATACATCACTGGCCAGAGCAGGCCACACGGCCAGGCTGCATCTTCATGCGGGGGAAGTATAGTCCCACCCCCAAGAGGTGCCGTGAATACTTGCGCACGAATGCACTCCACCTTGGCAGATGCGAGCTGCTCTTTACAGAATGGACTGTCCTCACTAATAGAAGGTGACAATGGAGCCGAAACTCTCTCGAGTCCAATGACAATGGTCAGTTGAGAAAATAAGAGTCCTCGGGAGACACAGAGCCAAAGCCAAGACCAATCAAAATGATCACAACGAGGCAGATCTGAAGGAATGAGTTTGGGAGAGAGACCATAGACTAGAAAGGGGGAGATGAAGGCATCAAACATAAATGTCACCCCTCCCTGCTCCAAAGGAAAAGAATTCTAACCATTTGGCAAGAGCATCCTGGTGCACTTGGCAAGCTTGTTTGTTTGTTTGTTTTCGCCATGGTGATTATCTGGAAGATGAGGTCACAATAATACATACTTCTTAGGGTGGTCATGGGAACCATTAAATGAAAGGATTGTTGTGATGTGCTTAGCACGGGGCCTGGTCATACTGTGTGGTCATTAAATGCGACCTTATATAGCTACAGATAGAAATATAGGCGCAGATACAGAGGTAGACGTGGACATAGACGTAGACACATTTGCCACCACGTCCAGGGTGTGGACCCTGCCAGGCTGTGAGCCTCGGACCCCAACTGGATCTGGTACAGCCCTCTCGTGATGCGGCATCGCCTAGAGGCCTCGTATCTGTATTGTGCTTTAAAGCTTGGAAAATTCATTCTCATCCATCTTTTTTCCTATTTAATCCTTGCAGGTCTATAGAGTACGAGATCCCACAGCTGGTATGTAATAGCATGGCCAAACCCCAGTGTCGACTTCACCTGAGGCTTTTGGGATCCAAATCCTGGGCTCTTTCTCCAGTGAAATCCTGCCAGAGCAGAGTTCTGGCACCTTCTTTGATCTCCCCCTCTCTCTCTCCAATACTTACTTCAAAGGGACAATATTGGAAAAATAATGATACTCAGCTACTCTCCTTCTCATTCAGGGTATGTGTCTTCCCCTCATCTCTCTGGCATGTCCGACCCAGGACATGACTGGCTCTGGGTGGTTTTGGGTCCCTGTTCTGGGCTCCATATGCCCTGGCACAGAAGGCTGAGCCTGTTTCTCATTGTAACAAGGTTGCACTAATTAGCAGCCTTTGATTTTGCATATGGAGAGAGGATGCAAATGAATGCAAAGCAGTATGCAAATTAGCAACATCCTGGCGCTCCCAAAGAACTAGCTTGCAATACTGATGTCATAACAATGTATATTAATAGTCCCTCTCACGAAGACATGCGATGTTTCCAAAAGGGTTCGTTATCGGGGGGTTTTCTTTTTTGCTGGGATCCTTGTGACTTTATGCTGAATTCTAAGTTTATGATCCTCAACAAAGAAGTCTGTTGGCCACAATGCTATGTTCTCTAGAAAGGATTCTTATCGGAATAGTTTGTGGAAAAGAGACACAGACTTGGAAGTTGAGCCGTTATAGACTGTGGTTCAGAGACCTGCTCTTTGCCTGGACAAGCAACTTAACCTGACCTCAGCCTTCCCAGCTGTACAATGGGGGGAACCGGCCAACTCTTTGGTGGTAACTGAAGGAGAGAATGTTTCAAGGCCACCTGACGTATCACAGGTGCTCAGGAATTGCTCATGACCTCCACATTCACTCCTTCCTACTTGGGGAGACTAAATTGGCAAATAATGAGAGCAGGTGGGGGGTGGGGGGTGGAGGGAGATGGGGCTCCTCATCCTCTCCTAGCCCTTGCCTGCCCTGCATGGCTTATCATTCCATTTACTAGCACAAAGCGGGGTCACAGCCCAGTCCTGTTTAACCAGGACTATAGGACCCCAGCATCTTCAAAAATGGGGTGAAGATTCTGTCCTGCTCCCCAACGAACCACCACTGAGAAGTAGCAGCTAGTCTCCCAAAGCCACTTCTGCCATCCCAGACGGTGAATCCCCTTCCTGCCTTTCAGGGTTCAGTTCAAGCGCCGCTGTCCTAGAAGCTCCTCTCGGGGCCCCCAGACACCTTATGGCCCCCCACAGCTGGGCTGTTACCCCAGCGTGGCGTCCCTTCCTCTCTAAATAGACTGGATGTTTCTTGTGGACAAGGACTGTTTCTGAACCATCTTTGTGCCCTTAGCACAGGGGACCGGGCCTGGCACAGACACAAGTTAGGGAGGAAGCGGAAGAGGGAGGACGCAAGTGTCTATGCAGGCTGGATCCCCAGCAGGGGCCATGCAGGAGGCAGCTGGTCCATGATTCTCTCTCATCACTGATGTTTCTGTGATTGAAGGAAGAAACATCTTAACATATTCGGCTGGAGCCAAGCACACACACACACACACACACACACACGGTTCCCCACAACAGAACCCTGATGCAAATCAGACTGAAACTCCGGAAATACCTGAACTTGGGTCCCTGGCAGCATGCCCCTTCTTCTCAGCGCGGAAGGAGACACAAGGACGCAAACCTCCTCTCAGGTAGCGATCTCTCGCTCCCCGGGCAGACCGAGGGGCTTCTGCCCAGGGTACCACGTGCCCCAGACCAGCTCCGTCCTCCCTGGTTGAACATCGGAACACTCGGACCCTGTGCTGAGGACCCTATAGTCCGTGCTGCAGCCTGCAGCCTGCAGCCTGATGCATGAGGCAGCCACGTGGGGCCACGGAGAGGGTGAGCGATCACACGTGTGCGTGCACAACCACGTGACAGGCAGGCACGTTCAGGGTGCACGCAGACCCACCTTCAGGCTACACGCATACACACCCACCCACCCAGGCAGACAATCTACTCACGGGCAGCTCGGAGATTGGCAGCATCCTCCTCTTTGTTCCTAAACAGCCAGCCGCTGCCCTTGAGGAACAGGGGTGTTTCTGAGAGCCACCAGGCCGAGTGCACAGGCGGGTCCAGCCTGCCCGATCCACCTGCAGCCAGCCCTCGGCTCCACCCCGCCCCTTCCGGCTCCTCCCGGGGCTGCCTGCCAATAAACGCACTTGGTGGCCAGAAGGCAGAGGGGTCAGCTGAGTGACCTGGGGACCTCCGGACAGCAACATGGTCTCTCAAGATGGTTCCCCACCATTTTGGGGGGGGAATTATCCTCACTTTGCGGGGAAGAAGCTGAGCGATGAAGTGAGCGGCGACGTGGCCATACACATGCGGGTCCCCAGAACAGAGGCCAGGCCCCAAGCGCTGTGTCCCGGGCCCAGGTTTGCTCCACGGCTCGGAGACCTTTGTAATCAAGCTCCTAGGACAAGTCCCAAGATCTAGGGTACAACCCCTCAGCCCCAGAGACGCAGACCTCTCCGCAGGGGCACACGGAGGGGCAAGCACTGCCCTGCCCACGTGAGACATTTTGCACCCAGCCTGTGTGGCTCAGTGGTTGAACGACCTGTGCACCAGGAGGGCACGGCTCAATTCCTGGAAGGAGCATATGCAGGCTCCATCCCCAGTGTGGGGCATGCAGGAGGCAGCCGATCAATGATTCTCTCTCATCACTGATGTTTCTCTCTCTCCCCCTCTCCCTGCCTCTTGAAAAATCAATTTTTTTTTAAATAAATATCTCACTTTGCCTGCTGTTGACCGAACGCTCCCTGGAAGGAGGACCGGGCAGAAGAAATGGAGAAGTGGATGACGGAGCGAGAAAGGAAAGGGATAAATAGAAAAAGAGAGAGGGGGGGAAGGAGGGAGGGGGGAGGGCAAGTGGGCAATCCACCTTAGAGCAGCAAGAGGATGTTTTCCAGGGAAACAGAAGTGCCTGCCTGGCTCAGGATGCCATGAAAGAGGAAAACGGTAAATCACGTTCCACCGGGAGGCAGGGTGACTGCCGGGCTTTGCCAGGGAATTCAGAAACGCCCCCCTCCTCCAGTGGCGCTCCGGGGTCTCACCTATGCGGTGGGGGCTGCTTACAAAAGGCAGGCGTCATGCACCCCATGGTCTCTTCTGCATTTCTTTTAGCCCAATCACATTCAGGGCTCATTTCATCTCTCCCTCCGTTCTCAACTTCAGAGATAAAAAAAAAATAAGGGAGGACAAGAAGGAGGGAGAGAGGAACACACAGAGGGATGTGGGCAAAACTGGCACCTGCCTGAATACCACGCAAGGACTTTCCTCCAGAGCCAGTGGTTCTCAACCTTTTTTAATGCCGTGACCTTTTACTACAGCTCCTCATGTGGTGGTGACCCCCAATCTTAAAATTATTTTCGTTGCTACTTCATCACTGTCATTTTGCTACTGTTCATGGATCGTCATGTAAATATCTGTTTTCCGATGGTCTTCGGCGACCTTGCCAGCAGTTTTCAACCTGTGGGTCGCGACCCACAAGTTGAGAACCGCTGCTGTAGAGTCTAGACCAAGGTGCTAGAGGTGAGTGGATTTTGCTCGGAAACGCCCACAGCCCTGTGCCAAGCCAGGGGACTAGGAACGGTACCCAGGTTCGGACCCTCTTATCTGGGACTGAGAGGTAGTCTACGCCCCGGCTCCTGGGGGCCTGCGGAGACTCAACTTACATATGGCGTCTGCAAAAGAGCTTGGCAGAGGGGCAGGGGCCTAGCAAGCTGGCTGGAAACTTGACTCCTTCCTCTCCCACTTCGGGTCCTACAGTTGGGTAATAATTACTCGGAAAGTTGGGGGCTTAAAACAACAGCATTCATCATCTCACCGTTTCTGTGGGCCAGGAATTGGGGAGGCGCTTCGCCTGGGCCTCTCCGCAAAGCTGCTTGAGCAGCCTCACAACATGGCCGCTGGTGCCCCAGAACCCGGGACCCAGGGACGGCAAAGAGGGAACCACAGGGGGCTCGTGGCCCCGGCTGGGAAGTCACACATCATCACTCCCTCCATAGTCTTATTTTGTTGCAGGTTAAGTCCAGCCAACACTCCAAGGGAAAGAAATTAGCCCCCCACCTTTAGAAGTGGAGAATGTAAAAAAAAAATAGAGGGCCGGAACTGGCTGGGCTCAGTGGATAGGGCATCGGGCTGTGGACTGAAAGGTGCCAGGTTCGATTCCGGTCAAGGGCGTGTACCTTGGTTGCGGGCGCATCCCAGTCCAGGGTGTGCAGGAGGCAGCTGATCGATGTCTCTCTCTCATCGATGTTTCTGACTCTCTATCCCTCTCCCTTCCTCTCTGTAAAAAATCAATAAAATATATATTTTTTAAAAATAATAAATAAAGTGTGCCACCCATTAAAAAAAAAATCGAGGACATATTTGAAAACCACCATGGAGGCTCCCCGGAATGGTTTGGGAAATAGGTGGGTCATTGTGGGATGAGAGAGTGGTGTGGCCACGAAACTGTCACACCTGCCACCACGGTCAATGGTCCCTTCCCTTCCCTCAGCATTCCCAGTCTGCCTCCGGTTCACTACTGACACTCTGGCTGTCACAGTGGATACCATTTCTTCTTCTTTTTTTAATATATTTTATTGATTTTTTACAGAGAGGAAAGGAGAGAGATAAAAAGTCAGAAATATCGATGAGAGAGAGACATCGATCAGCCGCCTCCTGCACGCCCCACAATGGAGATGTGCCTGCAAGCAAGGTACATGCCCCCAACCGGAATCGAACCTGGGACCTTTCAGTCCGCAGGCCAACACGCTCTATCCGCTGAGCCAAACCGGTCTCGGCATGGATACCATTTCTTATGACATCGCAGTACACCCATCCTCCAGCCCCTTTTTCTGCTTCACATTATGTGTCTGAGATTCATCTATACGTGTCACATGCGGCTCTGGTTCATTCCTTTTCACTCGCACCTAATACTCTTTGCATAATAAGTTTATTTTGTCCCGCCTCCCGTGAATGGACACGCAGATTGCGGTGTTGTGCCATCACAAAGACTAGATTTCTCCTTGGCGCCTGAGCATCGCCGGGGAGTATAATTAGGAGTAACGTCGCTATCGCGTGATGCTGCCAAATGACTCTCTCAAGTCAATATGGTCTCTAGCAGAACAAACGGCGTTGGAGAGCTCTAACCGCGGTGAAAAACTGGGTTCACGTTACACGATGCAATTAGCTGTTGGGGAGAGGCCTCCTCTGCTGGGTTGAAACGAGCCTGCCGCCCCATGTAAGAATCCTTTCAGCCGTGTCCCCAGGAGGCAGCCAAGCAATCCTTGCTTGAACTCCTGAAAACACGCGGGGGAATCTTGTTGCTTTCCCTGTGACCCTCTCTGCAGAGCCAGAATAATTCGGGGAAAATATTCCTTTCCTTTGGCAGTGCAGCCACAGCCCAGGGCGTGTGGCCCAAGGAAGAAGGAGTGAGTGATGATGAAGGTGGTAACAGGATGAAGGGGTGGATCACAGAAGGGCCGTTCTGTGTCTCCCCTAAAGGCAACGGGGAGTCTCCAAAGGGAAGTGGGCAGGAAAGAAGCCAGTTCAGATTCTGTTTACAAAAAGCCATGCTACCCACAGGGTCCGCAATGGAGGCAGACGGACCGAAGGGGAAACAGGGACTCTGAAGGGAGTGACTTCCGATGGAGATGTCCAACGGGAGAAACCCAGAGGGTGGAGAAAGGAACGGATCCGGTGCTTGAGCCTGGAACCTGGCCTAACACGGGGACCGGATGGAAGAAGGTGGAGAGATTAGCCGAAGACCATCCATGAATCATTGTCAACTCACTGACAGCCCGCCTTGTCACCCCGGAGCCAACAGAGCCAAGGACGTGCGGAAGGTGAGACAGAAAGGGGCAGACTGAGCCCCAGGGCCACCTGCACAGCCAGACAGATCTCGGCTGCCCAGCAGTCAAACGCCTGGAGGAAGAGCCCGAAGGAGCGCTAGGCCACCTGCTGCCATTCAGCCCATTAGACAGGGGGCGGCGTTTCCACCGCCCATCTTCCTCTCTGACACAGCGGCCAGTGAAGACGGACCCCTTCTTTCCTCCCTCCCTCCCTCCCTCTCTTCCTCTTTCCCTCCTTTCCGTCTTCTCTTCCTGCTCTCCTTTCTGCTTCCTCCCTCCCTTTTTCCTTCCCTCCCTCTCTCCCTCCCTCTCTTCCTGCTCTCCTTCTTTCTGCTTCCTTCCTCCCTTCTTTCCTCCCTCCCTCCCTCCCTCCCTCTCTTCCTCTTTCCCTCCTTTCCGTCTTCCTGCTCTCCTTTCTGCTTCCTCCCTC
>JAAGEH010000297.1:22212657-22244653 GCA_011751065.1 Lasiurus cinereus | reverse complement strand
GAGAGCTCAACTTGGGGATGGGCACGGCTCTATTCACTCAGAATGTTTTCTGGCAGATAGGAGCCAATTTGTTCTGTTTGGGGAGTTTCACTGACACCCCACTGCCGATGAAAAGGGGGCGCTATCATAAACCTGACCAGTGCACTGACAGAAAATCATCAGTGGGTGCTCTGATCACGAATTCCTGGCTGGCCAGGTCCTGGTGGGGGTCACGGCCCAGGCTTACAGCACCTTCAGTACAAGGTTCACCTTTGCCTTAAGGGCGCCCTGTTTCCGGGCTTCAGGCTAACACGCCTCTGAAACCCCTGTTTCTCAGACCCCGCGGCAGGTCAGCACCCTCAAAGAGGCACACAATCTTGGTTCCCACCCGGCCCCTTGCTTCTCCCCCTTCGTGCAGTCTTCCTGAGGTTCTCACCTTCATTCCAAACACATAAAAGAAACTGCCAAATCGTCACTCCCCGAGCATTGAAGACCTTTCTTCAGGGCCATGTCCTCAGTCTGGCTCAAAAGAACTCTTACAAAAATTCCCATAGATCTAGACCTTTTTTAGTTCCTTCTTTCCCTCCTTCCTTCCTTCTTTCGTTCCTTCCTTCCTTCCTTCCTTCCTTCCCTCCTTCTCTCCTTCCCCTTTTCCTTCCTTCCTTCCTTCTTTCGTTCCTTCCTTCCTTCCTTCCCTCCTTCTCTCCTTCCCTTTCCTTCCTTCCTTCTTTCGTTCCCTCCTTCCTTCCTCCCTCCCTCCCTCCTTCCTTTCCTTCCTTCTTTCCTTCCTTCCTTCCTTCCTTCCTTCCTTCCTTCCTTCCTTCCTTCCTTCTTTCCTTCCTTGTGAGATGGGGGGGAAGTGGCACCAACACCAACAGCGGGCACCCTTGCCTGCCCGCCGAGCGGATGCCCGGGAGCTGATGAGAATCCTGGGAAGCGGACCAGATTCTGTTTCCATGTGTGGACAGGGTTCACGGCAATCCCTGGGAGCAGGGAGTGAGGGCACTTCCATGAGTAGATAAGAAAATTAAGGCCCAGAAAGGTAAGGAACTTGCCCAGGGACACCAGCCAGAGGAGGGATTCAGTCTCAGTCTAACGCCAGGACCTCAGGAAACTTCCCGTCAAATAGGAGGGACAGGCAGCCATCATCATCACCATCATCACCACCATCATCACCACCACCATCACCACCACCATCACCATCATAACCACCACCACCACCACCACCACCACTACCATCACCACCATCACCATCATCACCACCACCATCACCACCATCACCACCATCACCATCATCACCACCACCACCACCACCACCACCACCACCATCACCACCACCACCACCACCACCATCACCACCACCACCATCACCACCACCACCACCACCATCACCACCACCACCACCAGGAGGGCAGCCAAGCGCCTCAGGGACAGTTCACTGGAGCCAGGGCAGCGGGAATGGCCCCGTGAGAACCAGGCTGAAGGTGTGCCCTTTGAGCTGGGCCTTGACAGATGTTTTGGTTTTCGCCAAGAAGAAACTCCCTGGCAAAGGCAAGGAGCTGTTGAAAGGAACCCTCTGCTCAGGAGGCCGGGGGCCCTGGGCTTGTGGCAAGTGTCATTGGGAACTGGTTTCCACGTCTCTGCAAAAATTCTCATCAGCACAGCATGTGGGGGAGAGCACAGGCCTGAGTCCGGTGGGCTCCGCTGACATAACGCAGCTGTGTGGCCTTCAGCCAGAAAGTTAACCTCTCTGGTCCTGAGGGGGCTCACCGACCACAGAGGTACTGACTACACGGGGCCCCCCACGCAAAAGCTGAGCATCAAGCTGGTCCCGACGCTGCCTCGCGTTTCTGCTGCACCAGATGTGGCCCGGGTCACCTCTGTCATCCCTGCCGCAGACCCGTCTGCTCATGGGCTGACATCTCACAAGGAACTACAGTGGTACCTGGAGATACGAGTTTAATTCGTTCCGTAACCTTGAGGCGTGGGAAACTATGAGACACTGAGTCACAGTAAACTGGTGGGTCGTGTGCAGCCGGCCGATCCGCGCGATGACTCCTATCTCAACTGTTGCTCGTATTTCCAAGCAAAAATCGCTCGCTCAACAGCTCGTATCTCAAAAATCTCGTATGTTAGGGCACTCGCATCTCGAGGTACCACTGTATTTGTGACTGTCCTGAGAAGGAAAGGATCCAAAAGCTACAGAGAAACGGGGATGGGTCTACTCCCAGGACTGGAGACGGGTTTCCACTAACCAGAGCTCATGCGCTCCCAGCCAGAACGAGGGACCTCACTTCGTCTCTCATGCAAAATCCATTTCTGCTGAATGACTGTGACCCATGTCATCTGAATCCTAACCACCCCCCAGCTGCCCGAGGAAGGCGCTTTCTGCCTGGACCACACGCTCCTCGTTATGGAGCTGCCTGCTTCATCCTGCAAAAGGGGCCAGGTCATTGGAGACTGTCACACCAAGTGGTCCTTGCTGTCAGCCCACCTCCTGTTTCTCACAAACGCCGGTCTTGGGGGTCTTGTTCTGTGCCTGAGCTTCACTCTTTAGGTCAAAGATCCCAAGACATGGACGTGTCTGAGGACCTTTGTCCTATAGCCAGTGGTTTCAGGAGGTTTGCTGGGAGCATCTGCTTCTTTCTTAGCGGTGCAGGAGTGAAAGGTGAGGTGTTGAACTGATGGTCTGAGATCGGAGGAAATGCGGTGTGCGCTAGAAAGCCGGCTAGGTGTGCAAGCAAACTTGCTTGCTACCACATAAATGAGAACTCCGATGCCCAGCGTGCTAAGGATGCATTTGCTCGAGAGGGCCTGGTACGCAGGAGCGGAATCAGGGTGGAGTTCTGGTTCCTCCCGCTGAGCACAAATTACCGTAACACGAGCCGCAGTGAAATAATAACCGTGTGATGTCACTCCTGGGTTTGGGGTCAGGAATTTGGAAGGGCTTGGCTGGGCGGTTCTCGCCGGGGTTTCCCATGACCTTGCAGTCAAATGTCGGCCGGGCTGTGGTCATCTGAGTGCAAATGCTCTGCACCTTCCAAGATGGCAATCTGCATGGCCAGTGGCCCCCCCCCCCCCTGGCCGCCGGGTCACAGAGACCACAGACCACAGCACCTACCCGTGACCTCTGGCAGGCGGCCGAGGCGCTTTCCCCCAAACGAGCGGCCCAGGGAGCCAGGTGGGAGCCCCGTGACCTTTGGGGGGCTCTGCTTCTTAAAGCCATAGAGGGACTCAGCCAAAGGACACCGGCCCCCTCTTTCCAGGAGAATGTCGAGGAGGGGGGCCGCTTGGTTTTGAAACCATCACTGGGGAGAATGCTGGCCTGACGGGTGCAAAGTCACCACGTGTGGGAGTGCTTGGGGCCCAGGAGCAAAAAAGAGGAAAAGGACCCGATGTCATAGGGAGCATTTTCTTTTCTTTTCCCCCTTTTTTGTCTTTTTGTTATATTTTTTCCCCCCAGAGAGGAAGGGAGAGGGATAAATAGATCAATGATGAGAGAGAATCATTTTTAGACAAAGAAAGGGAGAGGGGGAGAGAGAAACATTTGTGTGAGAGTGAAACATCAGTCAGCTGCCTCCTGTAAGCCCCCTTAGTGGGGATCCAGCCCACAGCCTGGGCATGCGCCCTGACCAGGAATCGAACTTGGGCAACCTTTTGGTGCGGGGACAACCCCCAGCCAATGGAGCCACACACTGGCCAGGGCAGGAGCATTTTCAAGTGAATGCGGGATAAATCATCCAGTCACTAGCATGATCACTTTCTAATATATATATAATTTTATATATACATATAAAAAATATATATTATATATGTGTATATATATATATATATATATTTTTTTTTTCCCCCCAGAGAGGAAGGGAGAGGTATTTATCGATAAATAGATCAATGATGAGAGAGAATCATTGATTGGCTGCCTCCTGCAACCCCTACTGGGGATCAAGCCAGCAACCCAGGCATGTGCTCTTGACGGGAATCGAACCTGGGACCCTGCAGTCCTCAGGCCGACACTCCAGCCACTGAGCCAAACCGGCTTGAGCCACATTCAAAGTCCTCCCTGGTCTGGTGCTTTCTGGGAAGTGGATCTAGGGCAAACGTATCAGTTCACAGGAGACCTCAGGCTGTGTGTAGCGGAACGTGTACTGCGCACGGTGGTTTCAGAATGTTCTGGGTTCCATGAAAATTCTAATGAATGAATGAGGCAGTGCCTCTTTCCCCACAGGGCTTATCTGCTGCTGGGGCAGGCACAGAGTTATCGGCCATGACATCGGCAAGTCCTCGGGAGCACGGGTAATGACAGAAAGGAGGATGGGGGATGTGGGTCAGAGGGTGGTCAGAGAAGGCCTCTCGGCAGCTGACATCTGCGCGGAGATCTGAGAGGAGGGAGGAAATGAGGCCGGCGGCGATGCAGGGGAAAGAGTGTCCCACACAAGGGTCACATTCCGTGCACAGGCTCCGAGGCCAGCCCGGGCAGGTATGCGTGGCCTAAAGCAAGAAGGCCAGTGGGGGGAGCGGGGGCGGGGCGGGGGCTGGGGGGAGGGCTTGGATTTTATTCTAAGTGAGCCAGGACTCCGAGGAAGGGTTTTGTTTTAATCAGGTGAGTCCAATGACTTTTATTTTTCATTTTTTAAAATATATTCTTATTCATTTCAGAGAGGAAAAGAGAGGGAGAGAGAGAGAGAAACATCAATGATGAGAGAAAATCATTCACTGGCTGTCTGCTGCCCGCCCCCTACTAGGGATCGAGCCCGCCACCCGGGCATGTGCCCTTGACCAGAAATGGAGCCTGGGACCCTTCAGTCCGCAGGCCGATGCTCTATCCACTGAGCCAAACGAGCCAGGGATTCCAATGCCTATTTGATTGTTAGTTACTGTTGTTAATCTCTCGCCATTCCCCACTTGTAAATCCAACTTTGTCACAGGCATGTACAGGAAAAGACATAGCACCTTAGGGCTTGGTCCTGCCCACAGCTTCAGACAATGACGGGATGTTTTACAGGGTCCCCCTGGCTGCTGAGAGAGCAAGGAGGGGAGGGGAGACACCGGAAGGCCAGGCAGAGGCAGGGACCCAGGCAGAAGGTGGAAGTGGCCTGGTCTGGACCACCGCTGGTGAAGGGGATAAGAAGTAGGGGGATGGACATCTCCTTTGAAGGAAGATTCCAGAGGCTTTGCTAGTGGCCATGCCTACCAGTCAATCCTCTGACCTGGCCAACAAGACGTTTCCCTCAAAGGCTGAATCGCTGCCCCAATTCAAATCTGATCTCTCCAGAGCAGCGGTTCTCAACCTGTGGGTCGCGATCCCTTTGGGGGTCGAACGGCCCTTTCACAGGGGTCGCCTAAGACCATCGGAAAATGCAGATATTGACATCACGATGCATCACAGTAGCAACATTTCATGGTTGGGGGTCACCACCACGTGAGGAACTGTATGCAAGGGTCGTGGCCTTAGGAAGGTTGAGAACCACTGCACCAGAGGGTGTCCATGTGGGTGGCAGACAGTGGGAAAGACCTGGGTCAAACCAGCTCCTGCACACACTGGCCAGGGGTCTCGTCCCTCGTGGCAGAAGAGGGCCTGCAGTATAGGCATTGCCCCCTCCTCCCCACCCTTATGTGCCCTACACACACACACACACATACACACACACACATCCCCGCCTCCCAACAAGAAAGATATGAGGAGCACATGTACACACACACACACACACACATCCCCGCCTCTCAACAAGAAAGATATGAGGAGATTCAAAAGAGTAAGCCCCTGGCTGGAAAGACCCTTTCAAAAAAAGAGTTCAAAGAAGTCTAGAGCCTTCTGGAAGGGCCATCGGGGGAGACCCGCACCCATTTGCATGGGCCAGCTGGGTATTTTGGTCCTTCGCTGCATGACACGATTTGGTAGTCACAGCCCCTCCCCCTGTGACCAGTCACTGTTCGCTCAGCAGCCCTTCCTGTCAAAAGGAAACCAGCAGTGCTACCGCTTTGAGGCAGGCGTTAGGGGGGTTTCATGCTCCGGGGGTCTCAGGAGGGACAGGGTCAAGGTTCTCTCAAGTGGCACCAGTGGCTGATGGCCAGATCCAGGAGCAAGCCCACGCCTGCAATAGTGACCGCTTTTAACTGTGTGTGTGTGTGTGTGTGTGTGTGTGTGTGTGTGTTACACACATGTACATAGCCACTGGCTGTGTGTCCGACACTCTCCCAATCATGCAATAAAATCTCTTGACCTTTACCGCTCATAACCCTCACATGTGGCGAGTGTGATGCTGGTCCTTCATTCAGCGCACACGGTGCATGTATCAAGCACTTCACACATGGGGACAGGGAGTCACAGAGCAGCCACGTCGCTTGTCCGGGTCAAACCGCTAGTTAGTGACAGCGCCGAGATTGGCTCCCAGAAACCCTGGCTTTGGAATTGGGCTCGCGACCACCGTAGGCAGCCGCTCGCCACGGTGCCTGGATGGAAAGCTGTACAGCCCTTGCCAACGCTTTCGGCTGCAACTAAAAAGCAAGCCCACGCAGGGTGGCATCAGCAAGCGGGAATTGGCCGGTGTGGTTCAGTGGTTGCGCATCAACCTATGAATCAGGAGGTCATGATCCAATTCCTGGAGCAGCGGTTCTCAACCTGTGGGTCGCAACCCCTTTGGGGGTCCATTGACCCCATCACAGGAGTCGCCTAAGACCATCAGAAAACACAGATATTTACATTACGATTCACAACAGTAGCAAAATTACTGTTAGGAAGCAGCAAAGAAAGTAATTTTATGGTTGGGGGTCACCACCACATGAGGAACTGTCTTAAAGGGTCCCGGCATTAGGAATGTTGAGAACCACTGTCCTGGAGGCATCTGCTTGGGTGGGGCTGGTGGGAGGGCTTTCCTGTCTTTTAGGAACAATGTCCACCAATTCCGTCCACTGCTGATGGCCTCCCGGTTGCAGGGTGGCTGCCCTATTTCCGGGGATCATACCAGAGATCCAGGCGGGAAAAGGCAACAGGAATTTCCCTTAACGGGGGCTTCATCTTTCTATCTGGAAAGAGAATGCTTCCCCTCACAAAATCAGAAAACGCATCTGCCCATACAATGGCCGCCATGACCACAGCTGGTTTAAACCAGTCTTGATTCATCTCATGAGGCTAGGGCTGGGGCCTGTCTTCCCTGAGGCTTCCTCCTTACCCCCCAAAACTCTCAAGGCACCACGCAGGGGAGAGTCAACAGACAGCATGTGCCACGAGGAGCACTAACGCCCCCATGTTACAGATGGGCACACTGCCGCTCAGAGTCACAAGGTCAAGATCACAAGGCCGGCAAAATGGCAGGCCCAGCCTGGCCAGTGTGGTTCCGTGGTTGAGCATCAACCTATGAATCAGGAGGTCGAGGTTCGATTCCTGGTCAGGGCACATGTCCAAGTTGCAGGCTCCGTCCCCAGGGACAAGGGTGCAGGAGGCAGCTGATCAGCGATTCTCTTTCATCACTGATGTTTTCCTCTCTCTCTCCCTCTCCCTTCCTCTCTAAAATCAATAAAAAATATGTATTTTTTTAAATGATATCTACAGAATGATATCTGCAGAATATTAACCCAGGGTCCCTGCAATTCTAAGTCTCAAAACTCTAACTGAAAGGACATCCACATGACTTAACACTGACAGCTACAGAGCTTCAGGCAAGTGGTTCAAGCCCCTAAGGCTCAACCTTCTTCTCTCTCACTGGCTAGTCAGGCTTCCTAACCAGCGGGTGGCCGGCAGGGGAAATGGAATATTCCAGCAGACCCTGAACAACACGTGTGCACTGCATGATCCGCTTACACACGGTTAGTTTTCAACCAGCAAGCCCAGCCTGCAGACACACTGCCTCACCCTTATGACTTTGTTAAAGACATTTAAGAACTCCCAATCCGGTGTCTCCAGAACCGTCTATAGCCAAACTGTGATCGTGCTAACTGTCTCAAAGGCTGGGATAACAGGCATAGACTGGCACCCCTTCAGCCACCCTGGGCCTGGGGTCACCCGCAGTCCCCCTCCAGAGCAGGATCCGCAGGGCAGGGACTGTCCCCACGCACCACCACCTGCCATCTGCCACACGCACCCCACACCCAGGCGACTTCCCTCCAGGGGCCAGGGAATTTCTGTCTGACTCGCTCCCCACAGCACCAAGCCTTTCTGACTGGGTGTCTGTGAGTCTCAGGCCGGACAGATGCCTGTCCAGATTGTGAATCAAACGGGAGCTGATCACTGGGAGGAGCACCAGATACGGGGCATGGTGACAGGGCTGCTGGGCACTCATCGGCCACAGTGCGGAACCGGCTGGCAATCTGGTACTGGCATGGGGCTGGGAGGGAGCAGTCGCTACTAGAAAACTTGCAGTGAGTGAGCAAGTGGAATGACCAATGCCTTTAAAAAAAAAAAAAAAAATGACCGAAACCGGTTTGGCTCAGTGGATAGAGCATCAGCCTGCAGACTGAAAGGTCCCGGGTTCGATTCCGGTCAAAGGCATGTACCTTGGTTGCGGGCACATCCCCAGTAGGGGCGTGCAGGAGGCGGCTGATCGATGTCTCTCTCTCATCGATGTCTCTAGCTCTCTATCCCTCTCCCTTCCTCTCTGTAAAAAAATCAATAAATCAATAAACTATATATTAAAAAAAAAATCAAATGGAAGTAATGATCTCCCCGCCGTGCGCTGTCTTGGTGTGGCGTCTGGATAGTGGGAAACATATCTATGCCCAGGTTGGAAGCTCAGTGGCAGAGCCTGTGAACGTGTTTTTCCCTCTGAGAGAGGGGAAGGGGAGGAAAGTCACCTGGGTTCGCACCACCCGGGGAGCAGCCCGGGACCTCCTGGAGGCCGGCAGGGCAGGAAGTGGGGGCTGGGAGCGGTGACGTCACCTGCCCCAGGAGCTGGGCCAGAGGAGCATCGCCGACCCCCGCTTTCCCGGAAAGAGGGCCCCGCTCGAGCCCGGAACGCATGGCCCTGGGCGTGCTCAGAGACAGCAGCGGCGCGAAACCCCGAAAACCCCCAAGACCAGGCGGGGCTGCGACACCCACACAGCTCTCACCCCCTGAGCTCAACCTTTCACCTTCGGAACCACCAGACCCACGTGTCATGCCCAGCCCCGGGGCCAGCACGCTCGCTCCACGTGGGAAGGCCGCCTGGGGACCCCCAGGGAACCCCGCAGGCAGCCGGTGAATCACGCCCTGCCACCACCTCGTGGTCCTGCATCTCAGATCAGGAGGATGGAGCCACGCGGCCTCGGGGCTCGGGGTGGGGAGCTCTGCCTGTGAATCATGGCGGCCAGAACCTTCCCGGGGCCTCCCGGGCACCCGCTGAAGGGTTGGGTGTGCATTCCCTGGGGCGAGGGCAGCTTTTCGGGGGACACAGCCCCGGTCTGTACGTGCCCTTGACCAGAATCGAACCCAGGACCTTTAAGTCTGCAGGCCGACGCTCTATCCACTGAGCCACACCGGTTTCGGCCATTTGCTTTTTTTTTTTTTTTTTTAGGCATCGGTCATTCCACTCGCTCACCCTCACTCACTGCTTAGAGGCCTCGTCGGCGCACAGGGCCATCTGCCGCAGGTGACTGGGCTCCGACCTGCCTGGCACCACACTCTGTGGTCAGTGCGGTTTGTAAGTTTCTCTTAGTGAAGCCTCAGCTCCTGGGGCATCGCAATACCCCGGATGCAACTCTGAGAAGGTGTGAGAACACACTGCCGGCACCGGATGAACCTGGAAGTACACCTCAGGGGTCCTACTCCAGCCTCAACACCGTGATAGGCTAACAAGACATCTTCAGGGATGAGGACACACCTGTCATACCTTCATCTAATAAAGAAATTTAAAAAAAAAAAAAGAAAGAAAGAAAAAGAACAACCCCGGGACACCCCCCCGCAAATGGACAGATCCTGGGTGCTCTCCCAGGAACCTCCAAGTCTGACAGCAGTTCGAGGTCACAAAGGATTGCCCTCCTGCAAAGGGTGGGTTTTTTGTTTTGTTTTATTTTTTAAATATATTTTATGGATTTTTTTACAGAGAGGAAGGGGGAGGGATAGAGAGTTAGAACATCGATGAGAGAGAGATATCGATCAGCTGCCTCCTGCACACCTCCTACCAGGGATGTGCCGGCAACCAAGGTACATGCCCCTGACCGGAATCGAACCTGGGACCTTTCAGTCCGCAGGCTGACGCTCTATCCACTGAGCCACACCGGTTTTGGCCAAAGGGTGGTTTTCAGTCCCCCCAGACTGAATCGCCACCAACAAAGGGTGAGGGTTTGGCTGCTTTTCCACAGCGCCGATTCGGGCGGTCTGCATCGGTACGAGCTGTACCTGGGTGAGGAGGCTAGCAGGGCCTCCGCCAGCATCGCCGCTTGCATTTGGATCTTTACAAAGAACTTCCGGGGGCCTGCGGGGTGAAGGAAAGACACACGGCCGCCCACAGCCGGAGGAGGAGAGCGAGCCTCGGGTGAGAGTGACCTAAGAGCCTGAACCTGAGTGCAAATCTCTCCTCGTAGCAACGGCTCCATAACCAGCCAGCCGAGCGGGATCCTTGCAAAGCCAACGCCATTCAAGGAGGACGTTTAACTGGAAATGAAATTTCCAGGCCAGACACGCTGTCAAGGCCACACGAACAGAAGACAGCTCAGCCGTGACCCGATCACTGAGGAAAGCTGTTACATGCTAAGCGAGAAGGGAGGGGTGCGAAGGGGGCGCGTGGGGAACGTGGCCGTGTTCATCTGGAATAAAAAAGATCGCGTTCCCGCCCCTGGCTGGATGGTCAGGAAGATGAAACAATAAAGACGGAGCATGTCCACTCTTTCTGTTCTTCGCACGCTTCCTTGAACAATGCAGGATAACAACTATTCATATTACTGAGTATTCCCGTTGTGTTAGGGATTAGAAACACTCTAAAGATGCTTCACCGGGCGTGGCAGGAGGCGGGTCGGCTCATCCCAAGCACTGTACCACTTTCCCTAGGGGACTGGCGCATCTGTGGATTTGGGGATCCCCAGGGGACCCTGGAACCGGTCTTCCTCAGACACCAAAGGAGGGCTGGACTGAGTAAAAAGGAAAAACGGAGAGAGAGAAACCAGAGGGAGATCTGCAGCCGAATCCCATCTGCCCAAATTCGAGACAGACACCCAATCAGAACAACACGGGAGGAAGCGCACACGCAGGGCCCACCCCCAACCCATCAGGGCGGGTGCCCCCCGGGAGCAGAGGGGATGGGCATGTGGGAGTCAGAAAAGGAAGAAGGAGTGGGTCCCCCATAGACCAACGATCACGCGCCCTAAATGGAGGCGGCTTTCGGAACACAGCTCGAAAGAAAGATCTCAACCAGAAGTGCAGGCAGGAAACCCCGGAGTACATGTGTCCGTGATTCCTTCTGGCTGTGGGTCCTTTGGGCAGTAGCCTGATGGCGCCTCCGTTTCCCCCAGTGCAGTGGTTCTCAGCCTTCCTAAGGCCGCGACCCTTGCATGCAGTTCCTCATGGGGCGGTGACCCCCAACCATGAAATTTTGCTACTGTTAGGCATCGTGATGTAAATATCTGCATTTTCCCATGGTCTTAGGCGACCCCTGTGAAAGGGTCGTTCGCCCTCCAAAGGGGTCGCGACCCACAGGTTGAGAACCGCTGCCCTAAAAACAATACCTGTTTGCAGAAACCGGGCTGCAGCTGACAGGTTGCTCTAAAGTCACATAACTATGCATCACTGTTTCAATTTTTTTTCGGCGGCGAAGGCATTTTCCCATTTTGAAACTAATCACTGTATCTGTTTTCAAACCTGTTTGTGAAGTCCTGATAGGCCCCTGGCACCTGCTGCTCGTGCCTCCTGGCCCGATGGACCCATCAGAGCGACTGGCTGTGGAAAATGCCACTTATAGGCCCCACCCAGAGCCTGAGGGTGGGAACAACAGGGGGGAGGGACACTCAGGTGGTCATCTGCAAACCGAGGTCTGAAAACCAGGGCCCTAAAAAGAAGCCGAGAACCTGGGGTTGCGAGAGGCAAGGCTGAAGGGAGAAGGTGAAACCAGAGGTCAGGGCACATGGCTCCCGTGTGGCATGCCTACCAGCCTCTCCTGCCCCTCACGCTCCACCAGGGTCCACAGACAGCAAGCAAACCCCTGCGTCCCCGTCCGCCCGGCCCTCCCCTGCACCTGGAAAACAAACAGACAAAAAAAGCCCCCACACACAATACTCACATGCAGCCTGGGGTGGCATTCAGCTGTCCGGATTGGCAGGAAGAGCACGGTGTCCGTGTCACGGGCACGCTGTTGGCAGACACGCCGCTGCCAGGGACCGCCCGGGCTACAGGGAAGAAGATAAAGAAGGCTCTGTGGATGGAGCTGTTTTTTTTTTAATTCGTTGTGTTTTTTTTTTCAATGCAGACATCATCAACGCAATGAAACATCCAGATCTTAAGTAAACAGTCCGATGCGTTTTGACAGATGCATAGACTCAACACACGAAACCACCAAGTCACAGAAAGCTTTCGCCCTCACCCAGACACTGCTTTTCCCCTCATGTCTCTGCCCCCCTTCTAGAGGCGACCTAGCCCCTGGGCTAATTCGGCCTTCTCCAAACACTTATCCATGGAACCACGTGGTGTTGAAAGATGAGGATGGCCTGGCCGGTGTGACTCAGTGGTTGGTGTGTCCAGCCAGGAACCAACGGTGGGATTTCCGGTCATGGCATCGGCCCAGGTTGCCTGCTCGATTCCCAGCAGGGGCGGTGCAGGAGGCAGCTGCTGCGTGATGTTCCTCTGTCATGCACGTTTCGGTCTCTCTATCCCTCGCCCTTCCCCTCTCTCTAAAAGTCAGTAAAGCGCGATTGAAAACAAGAGAGGAGTGTGAATTACGAGCAAGAAACAGTGCTGCGCCTTGGGAAACAGCCTGGCAGGCCCTCGGGCAGTTATGCAACAAGGTGCGTGTGACTCAGCAGCTCCACGCGGGCATCGGTGCTCGAGGAAAAGGAAAACACTCCTCCACTCACAAGCTGGTGCGTGGCCGAAACCGGGTGGCTCAGCGGATAGAGCGTCGGCCTGCAGACTGAAGGGTCCCAGGTTCCATTCCGGTCAAGGGCATGTACCTTGGTGGGGGGCACATCCCCAGTAGGAGGCGTGCAGGAGGCAGCTGATCGATGTTCCTTTCTCACACTGATGTTTCTCTCTCTCTCTAAAATCAATAAACGTATGTTAAAAATAACAGTATAGCTAAAACCGGTTTGGCTCAGTGGATAGAGCGTCAGCCTGCGGATTGAAAAGTCCCAGGTTCAATTCCGGTCAAGAGTATGTATCTGGGTGGCGGGCACATCTCCAGTAAGGGGTGTGCAGGAAGCAGCTGATCGATATCTCTCTCTCTCATCGATGTTTCTGACTCTCTGTCCCTCTCCCTTCCTCTCTGTGGAAAATCAATAAAATATATTTTTAAAAAAATCTTGTGCGTAAACTCTCAGAGAGGTATTATACATAATAACCCCCCCGAAAAAAAAAATATATATATATATAGAAACAGCCCAGTGTCCACCACCTGGCAAAGAATGAGCAAATGAAATGTGGCCTTCCGGTCAGTCATACAAGGGCACAACATTCAGACACAGACAGGAAGGGTACACGGGACGCACAGACGTTGAAACGCTGTGAATGAACCTCGAAGACGTCACGCTGAGTGAGAGAAGCCGGGCAGGAAAAAGCCACCGTGTGGGATGCCCTTCACAGGGACTGTCCAGCGCAGGCAAATGCACAGACAGGGGGCAGGTGCTTACGCCCGGGAGGGGCTGCGGGGGCGACAGCGAAAGGTTGCAGACCTTTGTATTTTATTTATCCATTTTTTTGAGGCGGTGAAAGTGTTCTGAGGTTGGGAAATCGTGTGGCGCGTCCATTCAACCTCCACGGAGCTATTTCAAGAAACTGAACATTTGGAACCCACAAAAGCAGAGCCCGATGCGATGCCAGGAAAACACAGCTCCCCGGGGTGGGATCTGGATGGAAGGGTGGGAGGCATTGTGAGAGAGACACCCCCTCCCCCCCCCACATCCCCTCACCACCTGAGCAACATCACTGGTGCCCAGCAAGGTCTCCTTCCCGTGACCGGGTCCCGGCTTTGCTGCGTTCCCCCAGGCCTGTCCCCCCTCCCACCAGCATTCGCAGAGGCGGGTGTTCAGGAGAAAGCCCACCGCCGTATCTCGCTTTGCCATCACAGTTCCCTGGTTTCGGGCGCCTGCATTTTTCCGGGCAGGTGGAATGCCTGTGTGTGTCTGGTCCTGTGGTGACAGGTGACACAGACTGGGAGCCTGAGGGCTAGAAAGAGCCCAGGGGGACAGCAGGGCCGAGACCTCGGCGGTCCCTGCCCGGATCCTCAATCCTGATGCTGCCATTCACGCAGGCACCTCTCCACCTCTTGTTTGTTTGTTTGCTTGTTAATCCTCATCCCAGGATATTTTCCATTAACTTTTAGGAACAGAGAGGGAAAGGGAGAGAAACATCGATGTGAGAGAAACACATCCATCGGTTGCCTCCTGCACCAGCCCTGATCGGGGGGCTGGCCTTGACTGGAATTGAACCCAGGACCCTGAGGTCCACAGGCCGACACTCCATCCACCCAGCCAAACCGGCTGAGGCTGGCTTCCCCTCTTCACGCCTCACGTCCCTCACCTGCAAACACCAATAACCTGCACATGGGGGTGCCACCAGGGAGAGCCCAGTGCTGGGACCCAAACCCCCTCCTCTCCACCTCCAGGCCAGGAGTGACCTCGGATCCCTTTCCTCACCTCCCTGCACCTCTGCGCCCCCCGTGTGCAAGGGGGACGGGACCGTGCCAGCGGCATTGTGCAACCTCAGATGAGCTCACGCTGTCACCAGAGCCAGCAGCCCTTTCCGCAGGGGCACATCGTAAATCTGCGGGTGCTGAGGGTTGCGCCATCTCGTCCCGGTTACTCCTCCCCGCCCGGCACAGCAAAGCCACCGCGAACGGTGTAACCACAGGGCGAGCTGGGTTCCAATACGACCCGAGGGACACGGACATCCCATTTCATGTGATCTGGACAGAAAGCTCGCAGGACGGGGCCCGGCGCAGAGCAGGCCCGCGAGCATCCACGAGCCACAACTCGGCACCAACACGTGTGTTCCACTGCGTGCTGCGCCTCCTCACACCGCATCTCACGTAAGCCTTGCACCCCAGGGCCAGCGGGTAGCGGGCTCGCTCAGACGGGGAAGGGAAGCGGAGGGGGGTGAGGCAGAGGGAGCCCCCACATGCTCGGTGGGGAAGGGGTCAGATGCCCGCCCCGGTGCACTCAGTGTTCAGCTCCTTTGAAATAGTGGCACAGGGACCATCGGCTCATGAAGAAAAGAGTCGTCCCTCAGCCAGTGGCGTTCAGAGGCTGAGCGTCGGCCTATGAACCAGGAGGTCAGGGTCTGATTCCCAGTCAGGGCCCGGGCCCGGGTTGTGGTCCCCATCCCCAGTGTGGGGAGTGCAGGAGGCAGCTGATTGGTGATTCTCTCTCATCATCGGTGTTTCTATCTCTCTCTCCCTCTCCTTTATCAATTGAAATACAGTGGTACCTCGAGATACGAGTGCCCTAACATACGAGATTTTTGAGCCATCGAGCGAGCGATTTTTGCTTTGAAATACGAGCAACAGTTGAGATAGGAGTCATCGCGCGGATCGGCCGGCTGCACACGACCCACCAGTTTACCGCGACTCGAGCGTCTCATAGTTTCCCACGCCGCAAGGTTACGCAACGAATTAAACTCGTATCTCGAGGTACCACTGCACTTAAAATATAAATACATATAAAGGACTCAGAGTCCCGTATAGGAATGCAGCCTCAATGACACTTCTCCCACACGCAGCTGCCAGTCTCTTAAACAGGACTTGCTGGTAGCTGTGATGAGAGTGGGGGCTGGGCTCACAAGCCACGCTGGTAACCCTCATCTGCAAAGCGGTACCCTCTCCAGGGAGCTGGGAGGATCGGCGAAAATCTGGAAAGCGCTCTGCGTGGCCCCGCCCTGCACACACAACCGGGGTCATTCAGTGCCCAGACCCGAACCCCTTTCTGCCAGGGCTCACTGCCTGGAGTTTTGCATCGCGATGGATGCCAAGGTGTGGGGAAGGAAACATGTTGACAGCTGAAGGCCCGGGCAGAGAAAGGCAGTGAGCAGCGCCCGGCTTTCCAGAATGTTGACAACCCCAGGGACAGTCTGTATGTTCTGAGGGGCAAGTCACTTTCTCTGCACAATCTGTTCCCCTCCGTGAAAGGCAAGTGCGTCGGTCCTACCACCTTAAAGACAAATCCTGTGCATCTCACCTCTGACGGACCAGAAAGAGGCCAGCGTTCCAGCCAGCGGGGCCGGGGCTGGAATGGCTGGCTCTGCGCCTTTTGGTAAATTCTCTGTTAGCTCCTAGTTTTGGGACAGGAACCTCGTCCCTGCAGGTCATAATTAGAGCCAACTATGTGGACGGTATAGCTGCTCCATAAATGGGCAGTTGCACCCGAGCGACGGGACTCGGTGGCTGAGTGTTGGTTGACCCATGAACCAGGAGGTCACGGGTTCAATTCCCGGTCAGGACACAGGGCCCAGGTTGCACGCTCCATCCCCAGTGGAGGCAGCTGATCAATGATTCTCTCTCATCACTGATGTTTCTATCTCTCTCCCTCCCTCTCTGAAATCAATAAAAAATATATATATGTTAAAAATAATAATAAATAAATGTCAATTGCTTCCTCTTAGTGGGACGACTCAGGGAACTAAGGGAGCAATGGGGGTCACATCGCCCAGACTCTGCTCGTTGGGGGGAAATCAGCTCATGATGGAAGGGAGGGAGGCCCCCCAGAGGTACCCCTGACCTCAGCTCAGCCGGGAAGGGGTGAGGCGAGGACCGTGTGGTTCTCAGTGACCTGGGCAAGCTCAGTGGGACAGAAAACCGAGCATGAAGCCGCCCGTGCTCCGTGCCCTCTGAGACTCCGGCGGTGTGGGAGGTGTCTCCGGGAGGCGGCGGAGAGCATCTTCATCAGAGAAGGTGGTCCCTGGAGGCAGCACCAGGCAGCCTGGCGATGAGCCAGGAGCAGAAGCCGGGCGGGCAGTGGGACTTTCTATCAGAATAACCTGGAGCCATGGCTGAGGCTGCAGACTCAGGGTCCGGGGGCCAGGGGCGGCCTGGAGGCTGGCTTTTACCAGATCCACCGGTGTCTTCGCTGCCTCCCATGGGCAGGCGTGGGACCCTCCCGGGAGGGAGAGGCATCCAGCGTGGGCTGTGGGAGCCCCGGGCGCCAGCTCTCAGGTCCAACATAAAACTCTCTGGAGAGCCTTATGCCAAGTGGAATAAGCCAGTCGATGAAGGAGAAACACCACGTGATCTCACTCATTGGTGGATGATAAAGAACATTATAAACTGATGAACAAAAGGATAGATACAGAGGCAGTAAAGCATCCAACAGACTGTCAAACTACAGCGGGAAGGTTAGGGAGAGGTGGGGTAGATAAGAGATCAACCGAAGGACGTGTATGCATGCATGTAAGCACAACCAATGGACACAAGACACTGGGGGGTTGGGGTATGCCTGGGACGGGGGAGCGGCAATGGGGAGATATGTATACATGTAACACAATAAAAAAATTTTAAAAAACTCTCTGGAAAACACTGGGACCAGGCCCAGGGCAAGGCAAGCTGGGACTTCCCTCCAGGCTGCCAACATGTGTATAAAGAGGGACATATCTCTGTGAGCTCTGCACTAAATTATACATCTGTGTGTGTGTGTGTGTGTGTGTGTGTATACAACAAACACCTGTGTGTATATAAACATACATGTGTACACACAAACACAGATACACTTACGTGTATGAATATGCCTACAGGATACTGCAAAATATGTATCCACACTTTGAATAACTATAAAGGCGGTATTTCCTAAAACACATTTCATTTTCAAAACACAATGGAATCTACAGATATTCCAGGTAGACAGTCCTTGGGATACCCTATACAGTGGTACCTCGAGATATGAGTGCCCTAACATACGAGATTTTGAGATACGAGCCGTGGAGCGAGCGATTTTTGCTTTGAAATACACGCAACATTTGAGAGAGGAGTCATCCCGCGGATCGGCCGGCTGCACATGACCCACCAGTTTACCGAGACTCGAGCGTCTCATAGTTTCCCACGCCTCAAGGTTACGGAACGAATCAAACTTGTATCTCGAGGTACCACTGTATATTCATATATACAGATGTGCACGTGTGCACAGGTACACAGGCATGCAGGCGGGCACATGCATCCACACTCATATTAACAGTGATCACACGTGCTCCGCCCTCCTGCTAAGATTATCCCCATTTTCCTGGGGGAACCCGGGGCACGCGGAGAGTGAGCGGCCGGCCCCGGCTCACACTGGCTGGAAACCAGACCGGCTGGCTCCAGAACTCCTCGCCGTGCTCCCTGCACCTTATCACCGAGAGCCGAGAGGTCACGGTGAGGGGAGATGGGGAGTCACCTTGCGCCCCGGGGGCACTGAGTCAGTGATGTCTGCCAAGCATTCCTCCCACCTCGGAGCATGCACCCGGTTTCTCCCGCTGAAAGTGGGGGACGGGTTAGGGGGTGGATTTCTCCCGCCTCTGAGTGGGGGCTGGCCGGTATCTGCCCGGCCGTTAGAATGGGATGGCAGGTTGTGGTCTGGCTCTGTGCCTCGCCCCTGGGTACCCACAGGACCCACTGGAGATGCGGCCGCCACCCTGCAAAGCAGGTGGGGCTACAAATCTGATGGAAGAGGGGGCCCAGCACTGCAGCCCCCCGCTTTGAGAGCTGCCCGTGAATGCAGCCCCCACCATCTCTGGGTGAGTCCACGAGGAGCAGAAGAACCGCCCGGCAGGACTCAGCCGCCCTCCACGACTAGGAGAAAACACACAGCTCCGTGGGAAGCCACTACGTGGTGGGTGGTTTGTGGCACAGCCGGCTGGGTGACCTTGACCGGGCCTCAGTCCCCAGGTAAGCCTGGTGATCTCCAAAGAACTGGCAGGCTCTTCCTCTGGCTCTTGTTAGCCTCGCCTTCAGCACAGGGCATGGCCGCAGCATTGACTGTGGACTTGGGCGGGGGGTCGGGGGGGCAGAGGTCCAGCAAACCCCACTTTGCTACCATAAAGAAACCAGCAGACAGCCGAAACCGGTTTGGCTCAGTGGATAGAGCATCAGTCTGCGGACTAAAGGGTCCCAGGTTCGATTCCGGTCAAGGGCATGTACCTTGGTTGCGGGCACATCCCCAGTGGGGGGCGTGCAGGATGCAGCTGGTAGATGTCTCTCTCTCATCAATGTTTCTAACACTCTGTCACTCTCCTTCCTCTCTGTAAAAAATCAATTAAAAATATATAAAAAGAAAAAAAGAAACCAGCGGACAGAGTACATCACTCCCGGGACGTCGCTGATGGAAACGCCAAACCTAGGGACCCCCAAACTCGGGCTCTTCCCCTCCTGCTGGTCGATGCCACCCTATTCCCACCCTGCTCTAGATCACCTCTGTAGGAAGTCACACACTCGCCCTGCTCCCCCAAAGTCATCTGCACCCCCACGCCCCCCTGTTAACGGGAGACTCGGACTAGCCAGGGGTTATCACGCTCCCCGGGTTCTGTTTCCTCGGCCCATCAAAGCCAGCGGCTTCCTTCCCATTGGTATCACCCGGGCCAGGAAGTTTCTCTTTCCCCGCCGTCCATTGTGCGCGGGGAGATCAGAGGGACCGGTCTGAGGCAAGGACGGAACCAGCTGGGCACGCGCAGATAGGGGGCGGGGGGTGGGGAGGGCGCCGGACCGGCCTGGCCCCAGCCCCCAAGTCTGTCCCCACACAGGAGGGCAGTTAGGCCGCCAGACGTGAGGACCACAGGAGACCCGTCCTGCTCATTAATCAGGACCACTATCACCATCCTAGAGAGCCTGCGGCCCGCTCCCCGGCCCGCTAGGACGGCGACCTCACCCCCTGCCCATCTCGTAACCACTGCCTCCCGTCCACCCAGGACCAGGGGCTAAGATGCGGCCAGGGTAGCCGAGACCGGTTTGGCTCAGTGGATAGAGCATCAGTCTGTGGACTGAAAGGTCCCAGGTTCGATTCCTGTCGGGGGCATGTACCTTGGTTGCGGGCACATCTCCACTGTGGGGCGTGCAGGAGGCGGCTGATCGATGTCTCTCTCTCATCGATGTTTCTGACTTTCTATCCCTCTCCCTTCCTCTCTGTAAAAAATCAATAAAATATATTTTTTTTAAAAAGATGCGGCCAGGCAAACACAGCCTGTGCGGGAGCCTGCGGGACGGCAGATGGATGACCTCTCGCCGTCTCTCCGGGGAGAAGGCTGAGGCCGCAGAACACAGGCCTGCCTCCGAGACACGGCGGTTCCGGGCGAGACCATGGCAATAAAGCGAGGATCGCAATAAAGTGAGTCCCCGTCTTTTCGCTGCTGGGGGACCTTGTAAATAATGCAACACCTTGCCAAGACCGGTGTGGCTCAGTGGATAGAGCGTCGGCCTGTGGACTGAAAGGTCCCAGGTTCAATTTCGGTCGGGGGTATGCACCTTGGTTGCGGGCACATCTCCAGTGTGGGGCGTGCAGGAGGCGGCTGATAGATGTCTCTCTCTCTCATCGATGTTTCTGACTTTCTATCTCCCTTCCTCTCTGTAAAAAATCAATAAAATATATTTAAAAAAATAAAATAATACAACACCTGTGACGCGCAACAGAGCCAGGCCATCAGCTCCCATCAGCACCCGAAGGAGAAAAGACGAGATGAAAAGTCGAAGAAAGAAGACAGTGTAGGTTCGAAAAACAGGGGCAAGGCTTGCTCTCCGGGGACCGACGCCTCCCGGGGAGAAGTTCAGGCCAATAGATGGAATCCCTGGTGGGGTGACACTGGGGCGGGCCTTACATGTCAGACTATTGATAGAGGGGGACCTGGTCCACGCTGTGCTTTCAGCGTGTGGACTTGGCCATCAGCAGGAGGGAGGAGGGACAGGAACACTAGGCACACCGGCATGAGGCTCAGGGCTTGGGAGGAGGAGCAGTGAGGGGAACAGGAAGTGGGGTCAGTGGGAAGGAAGCAGAGGCAGGACCCCTGGCTGGAAGGAGTCCAGAGAGAGGGACTTCTCTTTGCCTTTCCGTGGCTAGCAAGGCTATCCCTTGCGAGCAGGGCTGGTCAACGCGGGACTTCCCAAAACTCAGGAGGGGAACAGGCCTGAGATTCTGTCCCCAACAGAAGCTGCGGAACCCAAATCGGGGGGCCACCCCAGCCTCTCCCACCCGCCCTGGAGCCTCGTCGCAGGGAGCTGCGGCTGCGCCCGGGCCCCGGGGGACCCAGCAGTGCCCCTTCCTCCAGGGCCTTACAGCAAGAGGGGCACAGAGACAGGTGCGACCCAGAGGTGGTGGTGAGAGACGGCAAAAGAGTGGCATTATCCCTAGACTTTAACAGAGGCGCAGAGAGGTTGAACCACTGGTCCAATGTCACACAGCGAGGGCGTGCCAGAACTGGGACCCAACTCCAGGCCCTCGTGTAGACCTTGCCTGTACCCATCAGAGACCCAGCAGGGAGGAGACAGAACGGTGACACCTCTGACCTCACTCCCATCCTGCCAGCGCCTCCCACACAGGAGCCAGGGGCACAGGGGCTCGGGGTGGCATCCATCCCCCTGCATCGACACAAGCTGGCCTCCCGGGCGCACAGCAGGGCAGAAAAAGACAGAGGGGGATTTGGACAGGGCACAACTCACCACTCCCACAACCAGATCAGAGGGTCCCTGGCCTCCGCTGCCTCCACCCCGCAGAGCCCCCGGGCAGAAGCCCCAGGACATGGCTCTGCAGCAGGGATCCCCCTGAGTCTCTGCACAAGCTCCAGACCTTCACCCCAAGCTGGTCCAGCCTCATTCTGCTGCTGCCTGCCTTCCTTCCTCCTCCACGGGCCAGGGCCCTCGGCCTGACGCACGCAGTTCAGGATGGGATGCCTACTTCCCATGAGGCGGGCCACGGGGAGTGACTGTCAAGAGCTGAGGGCCAGCTGATGTCCCTGGCAGCCCCGGCTGCCCGCTCCCGGGCCCTGGCCACCTCCTGGCCTCCTTCCCTGCCAGCCCGGCCCAGGGAGACCTGGCTGCGGCCGCAGAGAGAGCTGCTATCTGCGATTCCGCGGGGCCTCTGATAAGAAATGTCATCCCTCGCCGGGTAAGATCACCGGCCATGATAAGAATCTCTATCGAGAGCAGACAGATGGCGGGCTGCGGGACCGAGCCGGCGGGCGGCGCAGGCTAATGGATGTGCCGGAGCCGAGAGCCGAGGGCGCCCAGAGAAGCGCAGGGAATGGAAGAGTGAGAGCTGAGCGGTGAGCTCTCTGGCCTGGAGTTGGGCTTTTCCCTGGAAAGGACCGGGCACCGGAGGCCCTCCCGCCTGTCTGCCTGCAGCAGGCACTTTCCCTGTCCCCATCCTCCGAGGCAGCAGTTCTCAACCTGTGGGTCACGACCCTTTGGGGGGTTGAACGACCCTTTCACAGGGGTCGCCTAAGACCAGCGGAAAACACCTATTTCCCATGGTCTTGGGAACCAACACACCGCTCCTCAGTGTAGCAAAGTGTAGCCATGTCGTTTACTGTTGTCCTATGAAGACTGTTGCCCAGGCTACACCACGATTCAAGACAAAATTTCATTTATTTGTCATTAGAAATAAATATTTCACCATATATAATTACAGATTGTTTTTGTGATTAATCCCTATGCTTTAATGATGTTCCATTTGTAACAATGAAAATACATCCTGCCGATCAGATATTTACATGACAGTTCATCACAGTAGCAAGATTACAGTGACGAAGTAGCAATGGAAATTATTTCGTGGTTGGGGGTCACCACCACGTGAGGAGCTGTATTAAAGGGTCGCGGCCTGAGGAAGGTTGAGAACCGCTGCTCCAAGGGCACTGTCGCTGCCGCCGTCCCATGCGATCCTCACACCCACCTCGGGAAGCACGTCTGGCCTCCTTTGGCCGCAGGAAGTGCAGACTCAGCAAGGTCCAGTCGCATGGCCGAGGTCACACGGGCAGCCACACAGCACCAGGGACTCAGCATGGGCTCCCCAGTGCGCTATCCTGTCGAAGTCTCATGCCAACTGCAAGGTCTCTCTCTCTCTTTTTTTTTTTAATGGATTTTTTTACAGAGAGGAAGGGAGAGGGATAGAGAGCTAGAAACATCGATGAGAGAGAAACATCTATCAGCTGCCTCCTGCACACCTCCGACTAGGGATGTGCCCGCAACCAAGGGACATGCCCTTGACCAGAATCAAACCTGGAACCCTACAGTCCACAGGCCGACGCTCTATCCACGGAGCCAAACCGGTTTCGGCCTGCAAGGTCTCTTGTTCCCACCACAAAATTAATCCATTAGGTCAGATCTGCTTGGTTTCCCTGGCAAGGTCAGCTCCATACTGTCACCTCAAAGGTCCCTTTCAGCCATGGCCCCCCTCGACTTGGGTCTGCACCCCAGGGAAGAATGAGGCAGCTTGAAGGGCAGAGCATCTCCAGGCGGCGGAGGTCAGTGGAGGGGAGAGGTCAGGGACAGTGCCCAGGAGAGGGGGCTTCCGGGGCTCCCACGTGTTGGGGGAGGGGCAGAGAGAAGGAATTTATGAAAAGAAAATCTGCCCCCCGCCCCGTCTGTTTCCTGATCTGTGCGTTTCTCAGACCCTGAGGTGCCGGGCTCAGGGCTCAGCCTCGGCTTGGCTGTCTCCCGGCAATGGACACACCAGGCCCTGCCCTCAAGGAGCCGGCTGTCTCCTGGACCTCCAAGTCAGCGAAGGCGCAGGCACCACAGGACGTGTTCAGCAGAGATGCGGGTGTACAGGCGGCGGATTTGGGGTGGGCGCCTGTGTCAAGGTCACTGCCGGCACCCTCCCCCACTGTTGCGTGCTCTCCTTTTTGTAAATCAACACGATGAAAGTGGGCATTGCTCCTTGATAGTTAACAGAGCTGCAAGGATGCTTCATATCACTTCTTTCTGAAAGCCACCACTTCTGGATTCCATTCTCTGGATGTAACACAATTTAATCCACCAGTCCCCAACTGAGTAGCATTCAAACGGTGTCGGTCAAAAGGAACGAATAGGCCCTAATCGGTTTAGCTCAGTGGACAGAGCGTCGGCCTGTGAACTCAAGGGTCCCAGGTTCGATTCCGGTCAAGGGCATGTACCTTGATGGCGGGCACATCCCCAGTAGGAGATGTGCAAGAAGCAGGTGATCGATGTTTCTCTCTCATCGATGTTTCTAACTATCCCTCTCTCTTCCTCTCTGTAAAAATTCAATAAAATATATGTAAAAAAAAAAAAAAAGAAAAGAAAAGAAAGAACGGATAGGGAAGCACAGGGGGTTGTTAGCGCAGTGAATCCATTCCATGGGAAACTGCAATGGTGGATGCATGTCATCACACAGGTGCCACTGACTGTACTAACACCGAGAGCGAACCCTCACATCCAGTATGGACTCGGGGTGATGATGATGGGTCAAGGTAGGTGGGGCAGTTGGAACAGACGGGTAAGTCTGTGGGGGATTCTGGGAGTGAGGAAGGTTGTGCATATGCAGGAACAGGGATATGTGGGAACTGGGAACTTTCCACTCAAGTTTTCTGTTGACCTCCCCCACTCTAGAAAATACGACGGAATTTAAAAAATCAATTGTTCGCACCCACGTAGACTTGGCTCTGGCATCCCAGTTCTACTTGGTTTTCCGTTGACTATTTCTTCCCCTGAGTTTGGGCCACACTTTCCCGTTTTTTTATGTAGCCAGTAGCCTGATTAGAAACGAGGCATTTTGCCAAAACCAGTGTGGCTCAGTAAATAGAGCGTCGACCTGTGGACTGGAAGGTCCCGGGTTCGATTCCGGTCAAGGGCACGTACCTTGGTTGCGGGCACATTCCCATTGGGGGGCGTGCAGGAGGCGGCTGATCGATGTCTCTCTCTCATAGATGTTTCTGACTCTCTAACCCTCTCCCTTCCTCTCTGTAAAAAAATCAATAAAATATATTTTAAAAAAAAGAAAGAAAGAAAGGAGGCATTTTGTGTCATAGGTAGAGAGTCTCATTTGCTGTTTCAAATAATAGTGAGGGTCCTCTGACCTGGCGCATGCCTTTCTGTGGAATAACTTCGAAGAATTCACCAGCATCTGTTAAATTTGACGTTGCTGCCCTCCTCACTGTAGCGATAGTGATGTCTCACCAATGCATCTCAACTGACCAGGGACCCTCGTGTGCCCACTCTCCACTCCCTCTTTGCTGAGCAGATGCTAGCATTTCCACAAAAGGGCAGATCCCACTGCTGGCCATCAGAAGCCGATCCTGGTGCCCCTGCCTCCTCTTGCCCACCGCGGCTCAGTGTAGGGATCAAGGTGAACACTACCCAAGACACCGACCCCTCTTCAGCCAGAACCGTGCCCAGAACCGATCGGCTTTCCTCTTTTTTTTTCTTCTGGGCCCTGAGAAGTTCAGGAACGCAGAGAGCCCGGGGCTGGGAATGGGCAAATTTCCAGGGAGCTCAAGAAATTCTTCTAAAATCACCGGCTGGAATTGGAGGAAATCTCGCATCTAGGAAAACACGATAAATAGCCATTATGCAATTTGCCGCCCCAGGTGCCGTGAAGGAAAGCCTTCATTACGGACAGAAAAGCCTCCGATTGTCAGACGATAAGGAGACAGCGTCTCCAGGGCTGGGACACAAGAGGTCAGCCTCTGGGTGAGAGGCCGCCGGCCATCCGCTGGAGACACCAGGATGGACGCTGGAGCCGGAGCAAACCTGAGCGAGGCACAGCCTCCTCCTAGAGGGACTCGTGAGATGAAGGCTGTGATGCAGGTGGTCACGGGTGGAGAGGAACACGGAGGAAGGCATCACGCACCCTCCCGCGCAGGTGAGAGGCGAGGATGTGTGAGCTAGGTATCAGAGCGGGCGTCCTCCAGGCAGAGAGAGGGGGAGGGAGGAACTCCAGGTAGCAGTGACGGCGTGTGTAACGCGGGGTGTGATCGAACCACCCGCCTGGAAAGGGTGTCCCTCGTGGAGTGTGCCTGTCGCTGACAGTTGCCATGGGTGCCCCAGGCTCTGGAGTAGCAGAGTGACAGATCAGAGCTATGCCTCTGCCTCAGCGTGAAGGATCAGCTGGGGAAAGCGAATCCCCAACCCTATGGGGACCCGTATTCCACGGCTCCATACCCCGCTGCAAAGCAACAGACACCGTGGCGATGATGGTGCCTCCGGAGCCAGCTCTGTGTCTCCAAACCCCAGCTCTGCCCCTACCAGCTCGAGCAAGTTACTTAGCTATGCCCTGCCCACCCTTCGCATCTGTGAAATGGGGAGAATGTCACAGAGCTTCCCAGCGCTCCTGTGTGGACTGTGGATTGGAGGAGTTCACAAGTGGGAGGTGCTTAGAACAGCGCCCGGCACACAACCGCTTGGGGGACAGCTCCCTTGCTCCCCGACTTCCCCGTTCAGCCCTGTCACTTCTTCGGAAAGGTGAGCTGCAAGAATCTGAGCAGGGGTGAGCAAGGTCAAGTGGATGCTGGCTTTTAGGAAGGCGGGGACTGTGTCTAAAGAGAATTTGGAATTGCTGGCTTTCCAGCATCCCTGCGAGGGGGCGGGGACTGAAGCCAGTGGTTCTGGGCGCTGCTGTAGGATCACCGGGAAGAGGTTACAACCACAAAGCCTGCGCCCCACTGCCGATGCTTAAATCACAGCCGCTGGGGGGCAGGTCCCAGTGACAAGACTTTCAAATTCCTCTGATGAGCCGAAACCGGTGTGGCTCAGTGGATGGAGCGTCGGCCTGCGGACTGAAAGGTCCCAGGTTCGATTCCGGTCAAGAGCATGTACCTTGGTTGCGGGCACATCCCCAATAGGGGGCGTGCAGGAGGCAGCTGATCGATGTCTCTCTCTCTTAGCGATGTTTCTAACTATCTCTCTCCCTTCCTCTCTGTAAGAAATCAGTAAAATATATTTTTTTTAAAAAAACAAAGAAATAAAATAAAATCCTCTGATGATGTCAATGCTAAGCCCGGTTGAAGAACCACCGGGCTAAAAGTCAAGTTCAAGGGAAAAAGGGAAAACACAGCAGAAGGGAAAGTGTCAGCACCCTGAACTGTGTCGTCTCCAGAGGCCACCGCTCGTCACCGACAGGACAGGTGTGACCATGTCTGGGCGTCTTACGGCATCCAGGGCAGGCAGACTGGAACGTGTCCCGGGTCCTTACATTTGTGAAACCTCCCCCCAACCTCGTCCGGAAAGAGGGAGGGGCAGAGAAAGGCACTGCTTAGGCGCACAGCCGGTGACGGTCCTACCCTCCCTCACCAACCAGAAGCCGCGAGAAGCCCCATCCCTTCGGGGCCTCCGTGTCTTCCAGGGGGGGACTGGGGACAGGACTGGCCTCCCCATCCGACAAGGCGACTCAGAGGCTGACGCGGGTGCCACAGTGAATTGTCAGGCTCCAGTAGAGCCCGTGCATTTCACACTTCCCAGGCCCTCCCGGGAACAGGGGGGCTCCTGGACAGCAATGTCCCCGGGAACCAGGGCTGGGACCGGAGGCGGTGGGTTGGGGGGGAGACCAGCAGCCGCGGTGGCCACAGGAAAGCTTTCTGCCCGGCGGGGCCGAGTGGGGGCGGGCGATAGGACGGGCGGGCGGGTGTGGCCCGGGCTGCCCCTCGGAGACGTTGAGATAGGACCCGTTATCTGGGAACAATGGAGCAACCGTAGCTTTGTCCCGGCTCCAATCTGACACCGGGGATAAGACGCCGGGAGGCGCATCCCTGACAGCCGGCCAGCGTGGCCCCGACAAACCGGTGGCCGCAAACCAGTCGCTCGGGCACGTGTCCATTCATTCAGGGCCTGGCCGTGGAGAGTGGCCCTCCACCACCTGCCAGGGGCTGGGTCAGAGGTGGCGGTGCCGAATGAATGAGGCTCGGTCTACACCCTCGGGAGGGACAGAGAAGGAACACTGGGGTACAATGCTGTGTGTTCAAATACAATAATAACAACAATAAAAGCCACACTCGTGGATGGATGGCCGAGTGTGCACCGGGCAGCGTGCTTCCTATTTTATATTTACCATCTCACATCCTCAGTGTCCCCTCCAAGGAAGGGAACACACTCCTTGTTGCAGATATGGAACCCGAGGCCCAGAGAGGCTGGTGACTAGACACGGAGCGCACAGCAACCAGAGGCCACGCCTGTATGTGAACGTGGGCGGTGCGGCTCCAACACAGGGGTTCCTTCCCCACAGCTCGTGGGTCCAGAGAAGCACGGGTAACAAGCCAGAGCATCGGGCCCCGTGCAACCCTTACCCGCTCTGCCCCTTCGCTTGGAGAGAACAGTTTAAAAACCGCGAGGAGCAGATGAGAGATACAGTCAGGCATGGCACCTCGCCTGCAGTTACTGCTCAGCAACTGGGGACTGGTTGGCATCCCAGTTCAGCTCCGGAGCAGGCAGAGGGGAGGCCCAGGGGTCCTCCCGGGCTCGGGTTCCACCTCAGCCTCCGTATTTACACCTCATCTACAAACAGGGGAACAGCCGAGGCCGGTTTGGCTCAGTGGATAGAGCGTCCGCCTGCGGACTGAAAGGTCCCAGGTTCGATTCCTGTCAAGGGCATGTACCTTGGTTGCAGGCACATCCCCAGTAGTGGGTGTGCAGGAGGCAGCTGATTGATGTCTCTCTCTCTCATCGATGTTTCTACCTCTCTCTCTCTCTCCCTTCCTCTCTGTAAAAAAATCCATGAAATATGTTTAAAAAAATAAATAAATAAAAACATGGGAACAGCAAAAGCCACCTCACCGCATCCAGGACAACCCGGAGGGACATCTCTTCCTGCATGGTCCCCGCAGCGCCCCAGCCAGCTTACGGAAGAACAACACAGCCAATGAAAGGGCACCCGGGACAGAAACAGGCGTGTTCCAGCCACACCCAAGAGGGGACACGGGCACCCCAGGTGCCTTCTAAGAACCCCTGTGCTCTCACAGCCTGGCAGCCCTGCAGGGTGGCGCATGACCCATTGCCATCCAGCCACAGCCACCCTCAGGCCTGGTGCCACCCCACTGAACCCCCTCAGGACGTCACCGGCCCTTGCACGAGTACCCACAGATGACTGCTCGGAAATGCTGGGGTACAACCCAACGGGGCGGCTGGGGACAGGGGACCAAGACAGAAGGCGCTATAATCACGATTACTTCTGTTTAACTCAGTGGTTCTCAACCTGTGGGTAGTGACCCCTTTGGGGGTCAGACGACACTTTCACAGGGGTCTCCTAAGACCATCAGAAAACAGAGGTATTTACATTATAATTCATACCAATAGCAAAATTACAGTGATGAAGTATGGTTGGGGGTCACCACCACATGAGGAACTGTATTAAAGGGTCGCGGCCTTAGGAAGGTTGAGAACCACTGCTTTAACCTGACCGGGTCCTTGCTGCGCGGCGGTCACTATGCTTAATGTCCATCTGTCGTTCGGGGTTTTGGTTTGGCCAGCAGGGAGGTGCTAAGGGCTTAAATGAAAAAATGGGCTCTGGCTGCAGACTGGCCAACTGCCTGCCGGTAGCTGGGTGACCTGGCGCAGGTTTCTACCCCTGTCCGGGCCTGAGTCTGGGCCTGAGTCTCATCCACTCAACACGTACTGACTGGCACCCACCCAGGTCCTAGGGACTGAAACGTGGAACAAAGTCAGCAGGGCTCTGCATTGGTGGAGCGCAGGAGGGGTCAGGGGGCAGATCATCAGCACACAAACAAGAGGGTCACGTGGCGGGAAGTGCTACAGAGATCAATAAAGAGCTGGAGACTGAGATGGGAGGGAGAGTAGATACTGTCTGTACAGAGCAGCCAGCAAAGGCCTCTGGGATAAGGAGGGTGTGTGTGTGTGTGTGTGTGTGTGTGTGTGTATGTGTGATTTACTGATCACTTACCATGTGCCAGGCACATTCTAGGGTTGGGCGAGGTGTTTCCCAGGGAACACGCATTTTACACGCTCCAACATCCCTAGAAAGAGGACAGGATACCCCCCACACACACACACTTTACACAGGACAAAGCCATGGCGTGTTCAGGTGACCGAGGCGGTTAAGGCCGGACAGAGTTCCTTTACGAAGACTGGTGCAGCCCTCCTGGCTCAGTTAGTTGGGGCATCACAGCGTGCACCAGAAAGACTGCAGATTCAACCCCCAGTCAGGGCACGTGCCTAGGTTCTGGGTGTCTTGACACGTATAGAATCAAGGTTTCTCTCTCTTTCTCTCTGTCAATAAATACATATGTTTGGTTGAGTATTAAAAAAAATAAAAACAAAAAAACCACTGGCAGAATCCACTTCTAGGAACCGCCGTCATGGGCTTCTTCACCAGCCTCCCATTGGATTAAGGGGTCCGAGAGGCAAGGCTGCAGGATTCCGCTTTACCCACCAGGACCCAGCACCCAGCACCCAGCACCCACAGACAACCTGCTTGAGAAACGGAGCAAAGATGGGTGCCTGCAAAGGAAGGAGAGAGGAAGACTGCAGAGAAGGAAGGGAGGAGGGGGGCGTGGCATGTAGCAGAGTGGAAAAAACAAATTCTACGACCTCAAGGGAAACAGAAAGAAAAGGGAAAATGGATACAAGCAAAATGTCCATTCATATGGAGTAGTTAAAACAAAAACAAAAACATGGAGTACTCCCCAGCAGTTTAAAATACTAGTAACGGATGAGCACAGACACAGAAGGTCCACAAGACAGGTGCCCAGTGGAAAGTGGATGTGTTGAAATACGCGATTCCCTCCAGGAGCCAGGAGCCAGGGGGCCGGGCTGGTGGCTGGGCCTGGGGACAGGTGTGGGGGGATGCGCTAGCCCAGCCCAGGGCCTCGGGCCACACTTCCAGGCTCAGGAGAGGAAGGCCAGGCCCCACCCCCAAGCCTCTAGGCTGCAGCCACCTATGGCCTGGCTTCCGTCCGGCTCTGCACCCCAGTTCCCTGAAGATACTTGTGCTGTGAACGTGCCGTCGCTTTTTTATCTGCGAGGCGTGGCCGTAAAAAAAAAAAAAGAAGGAAATCTTCGGTGACAGCGTGGATGGGCCTGGAGAACATCACGCTGAGTGAAACCAGCCAGTCAGAGGGAGACGAGGACCAGACGGCTTCACTCGGATGTGGAATCTAATGAGCAAAATAAACGAGCAAAGGAGAAGCAGGCCCCCAGATCCCGAGGGCAGACTGGCAGCGGTCAGAGGGGAGGGAAGCCGGGGTGAAAAGGGCGAAGGGATGAAGCAAAAGAGAAAAAGAAAAACCTCGCAGACGCAGACCACATGGTGATCACCAGCGGGAAGGGGGGAGGTGAAAAGGGTAAAGGTGATGGAAGGAGACTTGACATGGGGTGGCGGACACACAGTACAATGTCCAGATGATGCGTGATAGAAGGTACACCAGAAAGCTATATAATTTTATTAACCAGTGTCACCCCAATAAACTCAATCACATTTTTAAAAGAAATCAATGGATTAATTTTAAAAAGAAAGTACTGATTTCCAGACAAAACAAAACAGATGCGCTTCCCTCCCCTCCCGGCCCCCAGCCTGGGATACCCCACGAAGGGCAGCACATCCCACGTACTACATGCCAGGCAGCATGCTATGGGCTCTGTCGGGTGACAGGTGTCACCCACGGGAGGTTGTAAACATTTCTGAATTCGTTGCCCACCTAAGAATTCAGGAAGCTCCATTGCATTCCAAAAATGAACTGGGCAGCTCGGGTCCCACATAACACCACAGCGAGCTGGAGGCTAAGGGAGGGCTGGTCCTTCATTCGGGGCAGCCACTTCCCCCAGACCAGAGTCTGACCCCTCAGAGACCACCTAACCCGAGGCACGGAGAGGTGGGGAGCCTTGCCCAAGGTCACACAGGAGGCCAGGGGCGGGATGGGAACCAGAGCTCAGTACTCCTCCACACAGACCTGAGTCCCTTCTACCAGTCAGGCTCCACCTCTTCTCACTTAGACCCAACCAATCATGGCCTTCTACCAGACAGGCTCCACCTCTTCTCACTTAGAACCAACCAATCATGGCCT
>JAAGEH010000297.1:22198877-22212647 GCA_011751065.1 Lasiurus cinereus | reverse complement strand
GGATCACCCTGGGTCGAGAGCAAAATCCATCTCAGACAGAAGTCACGCCTCAGACAACACATGGCACCACAATTAGCCCAGGCTGACTCTTGCTCAACGCTATTCTTTGCTTCATGATTTCCACATCCAGAGAAACTATATTCCCCTAAAAATCAATTGTCCCTAGCAACCCACCTACACAGTTCTTGGAAAATATGGGTTCAGCATTCTGCCTCACACACACACACACACACAAAAAAAAAAAAAAAACAAGGAACAGAGGGCGAGGGCGAGTCATCACTGCGATCCTGCACTTTTCATTATTCACACCAAACGCTGGTGCAAGTCACCGAGTTCAGCGACCCTGTCCCCCGGGGCTGCAGACCTGTTTCCACCAACACTGGCCAGCACAGGAAATCCGCCTGCTTTCATCAATGGAGCCCTCCCTCCTTGGGCTCGGTGGAAAGAGCATCGACCTGCAAGACCGAAGGGTCCTCATATAAGGGGGACAGGAGAAGATCTCACTGTGGGTGGCGGGCACATGGTGCAGTCTACAGATCTTGTAACATAGAAACCTACAGCTTACGCCTACATGTTCATATTGACCAATGGCACCCCAATCAATTTAATTAATAATTTTGTTGTTGTATTTTTTTATATATATTTTATTGATTTTTTTACAGAGAGGAAGGGAGAGGGATAGAAAGTCAGAAACATCAATGAGAGAGAGACATCGATCAGCCGCCTCCTGCACACCCCACAGTGGCGATGTGCCCGCAACCAAGATACATGGCCCCGACCGGAATCGAACCCGGGACCTTTCAGTCCGCAAGCCGACGCTCTATCCACTGAGCCACACCGGTCTCGGCTGTTGCTGTTTTATTTAATTAAGCCTGGCTAGCATGACTCAGTGGTTGAGGCTCAACCTATGATCCAGGAGGTCACAGTTGGATTCCCGGTCAGGGCACATGCTCAGGTTGCAGGCTCCATCCACAGTGTGGGGTGTGCAGGAGGCAGCTGATTCATGATTTCTCTCTCATCACTGATGTTTCTATCTCTCTCTCTCTCCCTCTGCCTTCCACTCTGAAATCAATAGAAAGATTTTTAAAAAATTAAAACTTAAAAAAAAAATAGGATTACTCAGTATCAAGAGACACTAAATGGCTTCAAGGGGCTGGGAGTAGAGGAACTGAAAATGGCCTGAGAGGAAGGTACAGGGACAACCGATTTCTGACAGCGGGACGGAGTGGCTGGATGCCATTCTGCTGCCCAGAACACTGGAGGCGCAGACACGGGATTGCAAAACATCCATCAAACAAACAGCCACCCCGATAAACCAGACCAGCCAATGGCCACCAAGCCCCGGCCTTGGGGGGCGAGGGGGAGCAGTGGGGAATGGGGCTGTGTGTGTGTGTGTGTGTGTGTGTGTGTGTGTGTGTGCAGCCAAGATCAGCACCTGGATGCACGGACAATGAATGCTTCCTGCTGAAAGTCACTGAGACCCTCTTGTTCGTTGCTCGCCATTACTGAGGCGTTAGGGTCCTGACACAACCCGAACGGTGACCGTGGTAACAGCGGGGAGCCCCAAGGGCCACTGAGGAGATGAAGTGAGAGAAACTGGGTCTGCGCTCCACACATGGGAGCTGGGACCCCAGCATCCTCACGGGACGGTGTGGGGTCACCCCTGGCTGGACCACAGAGCTTCTGTCAATGGCTCCGAGGGAGCAGGCCAACATCCAGGGAGGCAGCAGGAGTGGGGGTGACCCTCCCTCCAGCCACCACAGCCCCAGACCTCCCTCCCTGCTGGGCTCCCAGGATGGTGATGCAGAGGCTGCAGCGGCCCTGTGCCCACCCAACCGTCAGGGGCCTGAGCACAGGCCCAACCGGGGGCGCCAGGTCAGCCCCAGCCCCTGTTCCTCCCATGCCGGCCATCACTCCTCCCACGTCACAAACCCCTTTTGCACGGGCTCCCAGGGCTACAAAGGAGTTTGCTGAGGGTCATGAATATGAACATGAGCTTGACATTCCAGCAGCCCCAAGGTCAAAGCACATGTCCTCCTCCTCCTCCATCTCCATCACCATCCCACCATCACTATCGCATGGCGATGGTCAGCATCATCATCAACAGAGAAACAATGCTCAAGCATAGGGGGGAGCCGTGTGCAGCAGCTGGTGATACACGTGTGCTCCACAACCCGGGTGCTGGGTCTGACCTCGACTGGCTTGGAGCTGGGTGACCTTGGGGCAGTGGGCTACCATCTCTGAGCTTCAGTTTTCTCATCTTGGCGATTAAAGTACCACCTCCCTCAGAGGGTCAATATAAAGACTAACTGAGCCCTAACTGGTTTGGCTCAGTGGATAGAGCGTCGGTCTGCAGACTGAAGGGTCCCAGGTTCAATTCCGGTCAAGGGCAAGTACCTCAGTTGCGGGCACATCCTCAGTAGGAGGTGTGCAGGAGGCAGCTGATCGATGTTTCTCTCTCATCGATGTTTCTAGCTCTCTATCCCTCTCCCTTCCTCTCTGTGAAAAATCAATAAAATATATATATTTTTTAAAAAAAGACTGAGTTAAGACACACAAAATTAAAATGGTATTTGGCATATCATAGATGCCCGGTGTGTGCTAGCTGCCTCTGTGGTGACTCCTGTTGTTGCTGTGATTAGAATAGCACATAGTAGGCACTTTAAGTATCTCGATTCATCTCTTCTTACAAGGGCACTAAGAGCTTGGCCTCCTGAAACCCGTTTTATTCATGAGAGAGCTGTGGCTGCGAGAGGCAGAGGGACTTCCCTTGCTTTGAGGTAAAGGCCATGCCCTCTACCCCAGGGGCGACAAAACGTGCAGGCCGTCTCGGGGCCCAGACGCTGCTCCCCGACGCCTTCCCACACCCACGCCGACAACCAGGAAACCGGGCGCTAAGCCTCCCGGCAGTTCCTGGCTGTGTGCACTTGGTTTGTACAGCTTTCTGCAGCTTTTGTCTTCCACAATACCCTCGGCCAGGCCGGGCAGGCAGCCCCTGTGGGCATCAAAGGTGCCGCTGGCAGCAGCCACAGGGAGCATCTGTGCCAGGAGCCCTCCCCCGCCGGCTACCGGCCAGCGGCCAGACAGCCCGCAGCCCGGGAGACTCTCAGAAAGGCCTCCGATTGCTCCAGGTGGAGCTGCACCCTCAGCCAGGAGGTCTGCTCCGGAACAGCCCAGGTGTGCCAGCCCCAGGTGCGACAGGCCGGGGCCCAGGGCCAAGTTGTTCCTGGACGGCTGGCAACGGGGTGGATCCGGGGAACTTAACCTCCGCCTGTGATGAACGCTCTCCAGAAAGCTTTGTGGGGTGGGCTCTGCCTCGGGTCCAGAACGCAGAGATCCTGTCTCCATGCCTCTACCACTCAGCACCCATTCACAGAGCACCTGCTCTGCGATCCGACCCGGGCCGGACCCGAGGGGTACGCAGGCCAGTGAGGGGGCCGCGTGGGAAGCCACACTGAATGCTGGGATGAGATCCGAGCAAGGAGAAATGGGATCAAAAGGGAAGTGGACATAGCTTCGTGCTTCCACTGAAGACCTACAAAGAGTGCCCACCACCCGGCAGGTGCCAGAGAGACAATGGTGAGGGGACAAGACCCAGTCCCTGTCCTCCTGGAGCTAAGATTCCTAGGAAGTCTCACTTGGGAACCACAGGGCCTCCTGGAGAAGCATCTGGGAGTCACCTCTGCCCCACACAGCTGGGTAACCGTGGGCACTTCTCTGCTTCTCAGTGGTCAGCCTCCTCGCCTGTGGAAGGGTATGGCCTGTTTGCATTATGACATACCACGTGGACTTGATAGGTAGATAAACGTCTTACAGGAAAAAAGTTCACCTTATGCTGACTGGCCAAAGCTGCTAACCAATATTTTACTTCTTCAAATATATGGATATGCAAGAATATGTGCGTGCCTGTGCGTATAAATTGTTACATATATATAGTAGCTGCCCTGGCCAGGTTGGAGCATCGTCCCCCCATTCACCAAAAGGCTGTGGGCTCGATTCCTGATCAGCACACAAATTTAATAGCATTTTTTAAAAAATATATTTTACTAATTTTTTACAGAGAGGAAGAGAGAAGGATAAAGAGTTAGAAACATCGATGAGAGACATCCATCAGCTGCCTCCTGCATGCCCCCCACTGGGGAGGTGCCTGCAACCAAGGTACATGCCCTTGACCGGAATCAAACCTGGGACCTTTCAGTCCACAGGCTGCCGCTCTATCCCCTGAGCCAAACCGGTTTCAGCAGAGCATAAATTTAGGTGGTGGGTACAATCCCCAGTCAGAGCAGGTACAGGAGTCAACTGATCGGTATTTCTCTCTCACATCAGTATTTTGTTTTCTCTCTCTTTCTAAAAACAAACAAACAAAAAAAAAAAAACCAATAAAAATATTTCCTCCAGTAAAGATTTTAAAAATAAAAGTAAATAGCAGCTTATAAACAGTGTACCTGTGTCCCAGCCCGCTTGGGGACACTCTAACTAGATACCACAGCCTGAATGGCTTAAACAACAGACTTTACTTCTCACAACCAGAGAGGCTGGGGTGGCCAATTCCATTTCTGGGGTCCTACTTCCTGGCTTGTGCACCGCCCCCTCCCTGTGCCCTCACATGCCGTTTCCTCTCTGTCTGGTGCGGACAGAGCTCCGGCCTCTCTTCCTCTTCTTCTGAGGCCACTAATCTCATCATGGGGCCCCATCCTCATAACATCCTCCAACCCTATCCACCCCCCAGGCCCAGCTCCAATACCATCAGGGCTGGGTTCCCCCTGTGGATTTGTGGGGGGAGGTTCAGGGGGCAGGCGCCCCACCATTTAGTCCATCACTGTGTGTATGCACCTTGCTACCTTGATCAGAGTGGCAGACGGCAAATGGTTTTTGGTATTTCCTTTTGCTTATCTGAATTCCCTAAAAGGAGCAGTGACCACCTACTTTAAAATGACCGGTAAGAACACCAGACCCCGCTTCCCACGTGGAGTTTTAACAGGGTAACGGGAGTGGCCGCCGGCGGGGTGAGGCACCAGGCCGAACCCCTGCAGGCCGAGCCGGGCTCTTGCACAGCCCCCCGCTCTTCCCGGCTCTCAGATGCCCTCCACAGCTCCCGCGACGGCCCCCCACACTGATCAGAGCTCCAGCGGCTATTTACCAGACGCTCCCGACGTGCTAGCCAACAGCATTCCTTTCCTCCCGCTGGCCGTCCCGCTTACAGAAGGGGAAACCGAGGCACAAAGGTGGGGAGACGACAGAGGGAGGGGCTCCATCCAGGCCTGGAGCCAAGGCCTGGCCCCTGGCCCAGCCTGCCCCTCCTCAGAGAGCCCAGAGCCAGCCAGGCCCGCCTGCCCCGATGCTCCTCGAGGGGGACCACAGGCTGCGGCCCGCAGAGGCTGTACCCCGCGGCCCCCGTGGGAAAGGACTCCGGGCTGTGGGAACGGCCGGCCGGCAGCCCCGATGAATGCCACGCCAGGGCAGCGCACATCCGGGCACTTCTGTCCCCGGGTGCGTGGGCCCCGGAACGGCCGGGCCCGGGAGCCGGCGGGGCGGGAAGTGGCTGCCAGCCTCTGGCACTGGCCCCGGCCCCGTGCGCTCGGCCAGCTCCATTGGCTGCCTGTCAGGGCTTCAAAGGAGTGTGGGAGGCGAGCGGGGGGCCGGGCTGGAGGGGTCTGCCTGAAGCCAGAGGAGGGAACAAAAGGAGGCCAGTGGGGGCTGGTGTGTGGGACCAAAGGCAGGAAGGGGAGGCCACGGAGAGAGGGCTGCGGGGTGCAGGGCGGGGTGCAGGCCGCCTGGAGGTTCCAGGTGTGGCCCCGAACCAGGAGGCACCTGGGGCCGCGGAAGGCTGAGCCTTGGTGGGTGGCACTGGCTGGCACCGCGCAGCCCCTGTGTCTGCTGGGAATGCAAAGGGGCCCGAGCTGCTTTGGGGCAGAAGGCCGAACCCCTGCAGGCCGAGCCAGGCTCCTGCACAGCCCCCCGCTCTTCCCGGCGCTCAGATGCCCTCGACAGCTCCCTCGATGGCCTCTCACACTGATCTCCAGCTCCGACGGCTGTTTATCAGACGCTCACGACGTGCTAGCCAACAGCATTCCGTTCCTCCAGCTGGCCGTCCCGCTTACAAAAGGGGAAACTGAGGCACAAAGGCAGGGAGATGGCAGAGGGAGGTGCTCAGTGGATGGAGTGTTGGCCTGCAGACAGAAGGGTCCTCGGTTCGATTCTGGTCAAGGGCATGTATCTAGGTTGCAGGCTCCATCCCTGGCCCTGGCAGGGGTGCAGGCAGGAGGCAGCCAATCCATGTATCTCTCACGTGGATGTTTCTCTCTGTGTGTGTCTCTCACCGTCCCTTCACCCCTCCATGAAAGTCAATGGAAAAATATCTTCTGCCCTAACTGGTTTGGCTCAGTGGAGAGAGCGTCAGCCTGCAGACTCAAGGGTCCCAGGTTTGATTCCAGTCAGGGACATGTACCTTGGTTGCGGGCACATCCCCAATGGGTAGCGTGCAGGAGGCAGCTGGTCGATGCTTCTCTCTCATCGATGTTTCTAACTCTCTATCCCTCTCCCTTCCTCTCTGTAAAAAATCAATAAAATATATTTTTTTTTTAAAGAAAAATATCTTCTGGTGAGGATTCACCAAAAAATAAAAAAGAAAGAAAGAAATGCAAAGGAGTCGGGCGTCTGTGCATCTCAGAGCGTTCATCCCTTCGTTCCTCCTCTCGCCACCGTGGACCCGGGCACAGCCGGCCAGTTGTGAGCCAGCGCAGCGGGCCAGGCCCCGCCAGGGCCAGCGTGCCAGCCTGCGGCTCCCCGGCTGGCAGGGGGGATCCCAGGGCTCCCCAGGAGGGAGGCAGGGCAGAGGCTCGTGGCTTGGCACAGAGTCAGGTGCCCCGCATGGGACCGAGAGACACAAGGCCTGTGCTCCCTCCTGGCTCCAGACCACGAGCCTCAGTGCCCGGCACACGCATGTGCTCGGTAAGTGGCATGGCCAGCGGCACGGGGGCACGTTGGCACGTTGGCAGGTGGCAGGCAGGAGGGTCCCGTCCCAGCTCGATGCTCTTCTAACTTCACTGCCAGCTCCCACGGGCATCTCCGTCAGGTGGGAGGGGCGACCGCACGTTCTAACCCCTGCACCACGAGGTGAGGGAGGAGGGCACGTACTGTCATTGTTGCAGGAGGACACAAAGGGGGAGTGGGAGGAAGAGTCTCTGAACTTGAGTGACGTCATTTAACTTGAGTGACAGCGCGCACAGGCAGGATTGGAGGCCGGATTCCGCCCGCTGGGAGCTCCGGCTTCCACCAGCTCCACACCCGGTTACACCTGTGCCCTGCCTCCGAGGTCCTCCTGTTCTTCCTGGAGGCGACAGCCCCAACGGGAGCTCGAGGTGAGGGACCAGGAGGCGGCAGGAGGGGGCCTGAGAGCACAGGCCTGGGCTCTGGGCCCAACGCCCCTCCCAGCTCTGCCACCTCTCCCGGGGGCCGGGGCCAGGCACCTCCCCCCCAACGACCTCTGGGTGGTGAGTGAGGGCTGGAGGCCGCAGGAAGAGGCGCCGGGTCCGAGCCTTTCCCGGGGGGCAGGCAGAGCACAGCAGCCCTGCCAGGAGGGGCACCGGTGGCCGGACGCACCTGGTCTCAGCAGGAGGCGATGGGGTCTGAGGAGTGGCACTCATAGGAAACGTGGGGAGAGCCACTGCACCTCAAGGTCCCCCCTTCTGCCCTGTAATATCGGGGCAAACACAGCCGGCGTCGGGGAGACGAACACCATACCAGGCTGAGCCCGGACCCACAGCTGCTCGGGGAAATGTGCGTGTGTTTCTGGCCTCTTGGACCGTATCGGAGCGCACACCCCAGACTGAGACCCATGTCCTCCTTCGGGTCCGCTACTGCTGAAGCAGGGATGGGAGAGCGTCTGGATTTCCGGAGGGGAGACGGGCTTGCAGCCCCTGCCCCACGTCCATCCTGCCTGCACTGCGCGGGGCGGGCATTCCAGCTCTCCCGGCCTCAGTGGCCTCCCCTGTGAAACGGGGTGCAGGAGACCGGAGGGTGAGCTCGTGCAGTGCCACTGCTCTGCACCCCACGAGGCTCCCACCGGGAGGGACCGCCTGGCTCTCAGGGGAAGGCGCGGTCCTGAAACCTGGGATGGATCGCAAAGGCTCCCCCTGCCCCTCCAAGGCAGCCGGCGTCCGCAGATGCGACAGGAGGAGGTCCTGGCAGGAGCGCCAGCAAGTGCTTCCTGACACGGCCAGCGCAGGTGGGAAGGTGCGGGCCAGGGCGCCTGCAGGTGCCCCGGTGCCATTGTGGGCACCTCTCCCCCTGGGGCTGACGGTGCCGGACGTGGATGCCCCGGGCACCGGGCCAGTGTTTGTTCCGTGCACACTGGCCTTCTCCCCGGGTTACCTGAGGTGCCGGGGCGATGATTACCTGCCCATCAGGTCGTGGGGAGAGGGGGGGCCGGGGAGGGCCAGAGACAGCTCCTCTGAGACGCTGCCAGCCCCAGCAGCTGGCCCCCGAGGCCAGGAACGCCCGAGCCCCCGAGAACGCATCCTGCTTCCTCTCCTGAGCCGCTGCGCAAACACAGGAGGACGGCAGGTGCCCGGGCGGCCGGCCAAGCGGGGCCGCCGCCTGCCCGGCTGGCACCAGCCTGGGCTGAGGCCCTGCTCTCACCGTCCGAGCCGGCAGGTGGGAGGCCGGGCAAGTGGGCACCAAATAGGGGTCTCCCTCCCCGGCACATACCGGTGGCTCTGGCTGTGTCCAGGCCTCTGTTCTGCATGTTTTAAGGAGCTGAGGTGGAGACCAGGAAACTCACCCACTGATCCCTGCGATCGCACCCAGACACGGCGGGGTGTCAGGTAACGGGTGACAGGGATAGCCTTGGGCCAGCCACATCCCTTCTGCAGGGGGAGGGCGGATTCTGCCGGGGAGCCAGCGGAGGTCCCCGCAGAGCGTGGTGGCGTGAGAAGCCGCCGCCCCTGCTGGCAGGCAGCCCCGCACCGCATCCTGTCCCCACTGCTCAGCCGCAGCCCGGTCACTCACCGGCCGCCTCAGGTGAGTCCAGCAGCTTTAAGGTGGAAGGGCCATCCTCCCCTTGCCATGGGAATGGCCGAAGAGCGCCTCTCGGAGAGCGTGAGCCCCAAATACGGGGCTGGTGTTACTATGGATCACCGTCGGCAGCCCTGAAACTCAAATCCCGTCTCCCTCCACGACAAGGCGTATCACAGGCTTGCCGTGGGGGTTAGGAGCCAGAGCACTCCGTGGGCCAACAGAAACATACCTAACCTTCAGCTTCTTACATAAAAGTAGGACCTCAGCCGAGACCAGTTTGGCTCAGTGGATAGAGCATCGGCTTGCGGACTGAAAGGTCCCGGGTTCCATTCCGGTCGGGGGCATATACCTTGGTGGTGGGCACATCCCCAGTAGGGGGCGTGCAGGAGGCGGCTGATCGATGTCTCTCATCGATGTTTCTGAAGCCCATGTGCAAGGATTTGGTGTGTGTGGCTCGACATTAAGAGTTAAGACTGCCGAAACCGGTTTGGCTCAGTGGATAGAGCGTCGGCTTGTGGACTGAAAGGTCCCAGGTTCGATTCCTATTGGAGGCATGGACCTTGCTTGCGGGCACATCTCCACGGTGGGGTGTGCAGGAGGCGGCTGATCGATGTCTCTCTCTCATCGATGTTTCTGACTTTCTATCTCTCTCCCTTCCTCTCTGTAAAAAATCAATAAAATAGTATATTTAAAAAAAAAAAAAAAAGGCAGAAGGCGCCTCAGAGAGGCTGAGCAGCGCCCCCACCGTCACACAGCCAGCCCGAGGCCCAGCCCTGCGTCTGAACTCGGGCCTGGTCTCATCGAGGGCACCAACGCGCGCCTCTTCGGAAATGGGGTTCAGGCGCCTGGATCCGGGCTCTCTCGGGGACCGGGAGAAAATGTCAGCATCACGGCCGAAGAATGCGATGAGCATCTTCCCTGGAGGAGCGACACGGACTGCACGGTTATGATTAAAAGTGAGCAACAGGGGTGAGGTCTGGCCTGAGCATAGGACATAGGCGGCTTCCCAGCAGATGGGGTGTCGGGAGCCAAGGAGATGCCGTGTCCTCCAAGGCCCATCCCGGGCAGCGGCCGGCCTGCAGCCACGGATGGATGACAGGGCCACTGCGGAGGCCCCGGGCCGGGCGCTGGCTCCGGCTGGCCAGAGCCTTCGCCTCGGATGTGGCTTCTGAGGACCGGGATGGGCCTCCCGCCAGCAGCCAGAGGACAGACACTGGGCGGACTTCCCTAGGACGGAACATGGAAAGAATTTCCCCTCCCTTCCCCCCATTTCCCCAGCTTGGGGGGAAATAAAAGGAAAAAGAAATGGGCTTCCCCCCACCCCCCGATCCATACACACAGAGGAGCGAGCTCACAGTGGAAAACGCACAGACCAGAAACGCAAGTCTAAGGACAACGGCGCCTTCCCTGACTCGGACCCGGGCAGGCGGCTCACGGGGACTTAACTCTCGTCTACCTGGTGAGGGAGCAGCAGCATTTGAGGGGGCGGAGCGGGGCCGGGGCCAGGGCTGGGGCTGGGGCCGGGGGTCCTACTTGTGGCAGAAGGAATACCCACCCGCTGGAACGAGAAGTCCTGGGGCCCTGAGCCCTCTGCACCCCAGGTTCTTCGGTGGGAACGTGACGGTGGACTTGGGCGTGTCAGGTGGGAGGCATCTGTGAGGCGGGAAGCATCCTGGTCCCACCCACCAGCTCCATGTCTCGGCGAGGGGAATGCCTTTGAAACCGCAACGCCCTGTGCGCACGGGAAGCGGTAAAGATGGTAACGACAATAAAGCCAAGGACCTCACCCAGGACGGGGCTGTTCTTCTGTCCGTGGAACAAAACGGTAGCTGTGGGGGGGGGGGGCCGTTCAGGAGGCACCATGTGGACGGCTCCACAGCCCAGTTGCCTGGGCGGAAAATCAGGCTGTACTAGGAACTAGCTGTGTGACCTTGGGTCAATCACTTAACCTCTCTGTGCCCCAGTTCCCTCATTCATAAACTGGAGCTGCTCACAGTCCCAACTTCTGCGCACTGTAGGAAGGATGGAATGATCTGATCCATGGTGATCGATATGTGTTAGCTATGATTATAAAATTGGTGACATAATACTAGGTCATAGAGTAAAATCTCGTTCAACGATAGTGGGGCCATCTTTGAAGTCACTGTCCCGCAGCCAACCCTGGTCCAAAACGATGCGATGGAAGATCCCAGCGGAAAACAACTCCTGAGCTTTCAATCGTGTGCCATTCGAGCCGGGTGATGACGCTCTCGCTGTCCCTCTCCCTCCCGCCCGAGGAGGTGAGTCATCCCCGCGTCCCAGGCCTGCACGCTGCGCCCTCTCCCTGCCCGTGAGGCACCGACTGAGTCACGCGGTTATCGCCTCCACCGCCACGGCATCGCAGGGCTTGGTCAGGTGACCCTCATCCTACTTCGTAACAGCCCCCAAGCGCAAGAGCAGTGATGCTAAGAAGCAGATACGCCCCAGGGAAGCCAGGAGGTACTTCCTCTCCGAGAAAGGGCGAGGGTTCTCAATGCCATAAGGCCCGTTATCAGTTCCAGCATCACCGGAGGGAGGAGCACCAGAGAACACCATATTCTGAGAGCGAGAAAGCACATCGGCATAATGCTGAGGGCAGTGCACGGTTGTAGTCATTCCATTTCATTAGTTAGTCCTGCTCCTCCCTTCTCGCGGCTGACTGATACGTGAAGCGTTATCACCGGTTGTAGGGACAGGAAAAAGCATGGCACGGGACGCAGGGATGGGGTGCAGATCTATGGGGTTCAGGACTAGCCCTGGTTTCAGGCATCCGCTAGAGGTCTTGGGAGGTGTCCTCGTGTGGATGAGGGGGATGACTGTAATCGGGGGTCAGAAGAGAGGAGCCTGGGACCTGGGCTCCCAAACACAGTGGCTCCACTAATTTTTTTTTTAATTTTTTTTAAAAATATCTTTTAAAATAAAATATATTTTATTGATTTTTTTACAGAGAGGAAGGAAGAGGTATAGAGAGCTAGAAACATCGATGAGAGAGAGACATCAATCCGCCGCCTCCTGCACGCTCCCTACTGGGGATGTGCCCGCAACCAAGGTATATGCCCTTGACCGGAATCGAACCTGGGACCCTTCAGTCCACAGGCCAACGCTCTATCCACTGAGCCACACCGGTTTTGGCACTACTAGTTCTTGACCGCCGCCGCAGCAAGTCACCAGAGGTTGGGGGCCTGAGCCCACACACACACACACACACACACACACACGGGTTACCTCACCGTTCTGCAGGTGGCTCAGCTGGCTCCTCCGCCCCAAACAGCACAAGCGGGGTGCGAGCCATCAGCTGGCTGGGCACTCACCGGGAGGCTCAATTCCTTCCTGCGCTCGGTCAAGTTACGTTCCCTGCGCTACAGGCCCGAGGCCCATTTCTTTGCTGCCAGCCAGCAGGAGCCATCCTTCACAACTAGACTCCCCCACCAGGTCTTGCGCGTGGTCCCCTCCGTTTCAGAGCCAGTACGAGCATCCTAATTCCTCCTCAGACCCGGAGTCTCCCCGACTCTCCCTGGAGGGCCATTTCTCTGGTCCCAGAGAGTGCTTTCTCGTCATGAGCCTTCATTACACCTGCAAAGTCCCTTTGCCATGTAGAGTGACACCTACCTAGGCCTGACCCCAGAGACTCGGGTATGGGCCTTCACATGACCCCAGAGACTCGGGTATGGGCCTTTGGGGGGGCCGTTGTGCCCAGCAGCGCTTCTCTGCAGCTGCACCAGATGCCGGTGGGCATCATGCAGTAGGTACTGAGGTGGAATCACGTATAAATGCGGTGCCTCTGGGGACTCTGTGAAGGCAGCGGGGACGAGATGGCGTGGGAGCAGGGCCCTGCAGGAACCGTGGGGCTGCGAGACACAGGGAAGGTGTGGGGGAGGGGGAGCAAGGAGACCAGAGATTTCAGGAAAGGTTTCCCCAAAGAAAAAGGAGGTGACCTAATGCAATGTGAGATTAGAAGGCGTGAAGGGAAGCGTCAAACTCCCACCCCCCTCCCCGACTAGTCTGCCTACAGATGATCAGAATAACCCGTCTAGAAAAAGCCAGAAGCTAGGATAGACTCTCAGGAAACATGCCAGGCCTGAGACGTGGGTGGTGCCGCAGGAGCCAGCCACCCCGCACGCTGAGAGCTACGGTCCTCCTCCCCCGTCCCAGCGGGGTGATTCTGCCCGCCCCAGAACCTTCCAGAAACAACAGGATGCACCTTCGCGGAAACCCCGTCCCGCAAGGGCAAGCTGCGGAGTGTATCTGCAGGAGCCGGCCTGGGAAGAGGTCGGCGACACGGGAAATGAGAATGACACGCAGACGGACAGGCGCGCAGGTTGCCACTTTCCCAACAGAAAGAGGAGAACTGTCACCATGGGCACGCCCGGCTTCCACCGCCAACTGGGAGCCAGTCCAGAACTGTGTGAGCCCGGGGGTGAACCGGGGGTGAACCGGGGGCAGCCTGGCACCGGCCACGGTGGGATTTCCCCCCGGAAATCAGCAAACCTACAATTCGCCACCATGCACCCGGACGTCACAGTTCGAGACCCGGCCCTGGGAGGCAGCCAATCAGTGATTCTCTCATTATTGATGTTTCTATCTCTCTCTCCCTCTCCCTTTCTCTCTGAAATCAAATAAAATATGTATTTTTTTTAAAAAAGAAGTGTCGCCGAAACCGGTTTGGCTCAGTGGATAGAGCGTCGGCCTGCGGACTGAAAGGTCCCAGGTTCGATTCCGGTCAAGGGCATGTAC
>JAAGEH010000297.1:22151074-22198867 GCA_011751065.1 Lasiurus cinereus | reverse complement strand
GGACTGAAAGGTCCCAGGTTCGATTCCGGTCAAGGGCATGTACCTTGGTTGCAGGCACATCCCCAGTGGGGGACATGCAGGAAGCAGCTGATCGATGTCTCTCTCTCATCGATGTTTCTAACTCTCTATCTCTCTCCCTTCTTCTCTATAAAAAATTTAAAAAATATATTTTTTTTAAAAAAAGGAGAGAAACAGACAACCGTGCTGAGCTACTAACTATTGAGGATGATCTGTTCCAGCATCTAGACCTGGTTGAACGCCACAGTCACCCCATTTGTGGTTGCTGCGGAGGAGGGGGACGCAGCGATGCCAACGGGTAGACTGGGCTGGACAGAGTGGCCCTGCCCGTGAGGTGCCGATGCCCACCAGCTCCTTGGGTAGCATGTCAAGTCTGTGCTCTTCCCACACTGCCCGCGAGAGCTCTGTACGCGCTCTGGGGGTCCCGGGAAGAAGGGTGCAGGGGAAACTCTCTGCAAAGTACCTGCACTCTAAAAATGACCGCGTCCCACTTGCCGTCCACTTCCCTGCCCGCTGTCCCTTTCCTTGGCCAGGCCTGGCCACCCAGAACTCCACTTTCCATGGAAACGGAGAACTCGAATACGGCAGCAGACACCCAGCCTTCTCCTGACCTTGAAAGGAGCTAAAAAAAATGTTTTTCTCCTCCACCCCCTGGGACCCCGCCTGTCCCCTCTCACCCTGTCCCTGTGTGCTTTCCATTCTGTACGTTCTCAGCCATCTCCCCCGGCCAGGCACGGCCAGGCGGCTTCACAGAAGCCAAAGGAGTTATCAGAGATGAGTGCGGGGTTTGACGGGGAGGCTGACCGTGCGGACGGGGGCAGGCCGAGGCCCCCACTTCCCCGCTCGTAATCAGCCTCCAGCAACGACGAGCACCTGAAACACAGTGACCTTCCGGGGCAGCTCCAGTGAGACAGCACCGAGCAGGGGACCCCAGAAGCTGAGCACTGACGGACAGTTTCAAAACGCTAGCTACCGTCCGGCCGGTGTGGCTCAGAGGTCGCGTGTCCACCCAGGAACCAAGAGGTGGCCGGTGCAATTCCCCGTCAAGGCACATGCCTGGGTTGTGGCTTGACCCCCCAGTAGGGGGCGTGCAGGAGTCAGACAATCAATGTTTTTCTTTCATCGATGGTTCTCTCTCTCTATCCTGCTCCCTTCCTCTCTCTTGAAAATCAATTTTTTAAAAAAACAAACCAACACTAACTACCCTTGTGTTTAGGGATGAGGACAAACTACCAGAGGGAAGATGGTCTGTCCAGCTACTCTCCAGGCACTCGATGCAGACCTACTGTGTGTCACCTTGAGAAACGAGGTTTAATGAGAGACACAGGCATGTTTCTTTCAGGTCCTCACATTTTCCGGGGCCCACGACCCTGTGGGTCCCCAATCCTTTCAGGACCAGGAGGTGTGACCACAGCGGAGACGGCCCTCACCTCTGTGAGCCCAGATGCCCTCTCCCGGAAGACGGGGGAGGTGTCCTGCAAAGGTCTTTTCGTCCGTGTGACCCATTCGGCACAGACCCTCAGGATGTGTTGCTTGCATGGAACTGAGCCGAAGGAAGGAAGGACGAAAGGAAGGAAGGGAGGGATGGCGGGAGGGAGGGACGCAGGGAGAGAGGGAAGGAGAATGAACGGGACTACAAAACCGAACCAAACAAATGTGATGGCCGAGGGATACTGAGGGTGAACAGCTAAGTCATTTCCCTAAGTGCAGGACGTCGGTGTGTGAAATACAGCAATACGGCAGAGACGCAGTCACCTCCCAGTGTCTAGGCACGGATGAGGGGACCAGTGCTACCCATCCCACAGCCTCCTGACAGGCCTCACCATCACGAAAGTCCGCCTCCACCTTCCAACTCGCCTCCAATCTTCTGGACCCTGAGCCCTGGCCAGTGGGGCTCAGTTGGCTGAGCATCATCTCCTGCATCGAAAGGTTAGCGGTTCTACTGCAGGTCGGGGCTCATACCCAGGTTGTGGGTTCGATCCCTGGTGCATACAACAAGCAGCCAATCAATGTCTCTCTATTCTCTCTCTCTCTCTCTCTCTCTCAAATCAATAAAAATGTATTTTTAAAAAAGAGATGTTACATTTATTCCTGCTTTTCCCTCCTTGGATATAGGAAATATCTGCTCTGAAATGGGAACATACACCCATACATAAAAACAAATCCACCTAAAGCAGCGGTTCTCAACCTTTGGTTCGCCATCCCTTTGGGGGTCGAACGACCCTTTCACAGGGGTCGCCTAAGACCAGCGGAAAACACCTATTTCCCATGGTCTTAGGAACCAACACACCGCTCCTCGGTGTAGCAAAGTGTAGCCATGTAGTTTACTGTTGTCATAGGAAGACCGTTACCCATGCTACACCACGATTCAAGACAAAATTTCATTTATTTGTCATTAGAAATAAATATTTCACAATATATAATTACATATTGTTTTTGTGATTAATCCCTATGCTTTAATGATGTTCAATTTGTAACAACGAAAATACATCCTGCCTATCAGATATTTACATTACAGTTCATAACAGTAGCAAAATTACAGCGATGAAGTAGCAACGGAAATCATTTTATGGTTGGGGGTCACCACCACGTGAGGGGCTGTCTTAAAGGGTCGCAGCGACATTAGGAAGGTTGAAAACCACTAACCTAAAGGAAGTTTTGACGTTCACCCCGAAAGCCTAATGATCATGAAATACCCTGGGAGGTTCTGCTGAGGACTCACTGATGAATTGGGCTGCGGGCTGTCAAGCACCTCTTACTGAGTGATGGCTCCCGAGAGGACAAATATGGGGACTGGCATTTGGCAAATCTCTCAGGCTCACACCCCCTCCGGGGAGACCACCAGGCTGCCGCCGAGGACCAGCGTTCTCCCTGGAGCTTTGGAGGGGGCACAAGTGCCAGGTCCCTTAGGTACCGGAGGATGAGTCACCGGAGCCACTGCCAGCAGCCGAGCTGCAGGCCGCCTCTGTGCCCGGCTCCCGGGCACCGGGGCTGGGCGTGGGGAAGCGGAGGAGGCGGAGGCAAACAATGGTGAGTTTCCCCGGGCAGGGGACGTGCCCCTGGCACCGCGGTGCAGCCGAGGACAACAGCCAGGGCCTCGGAGGCGGCCTCCACCCTCACTCAGCACGCATGTGCGGCTCATCCACACACACAAACCACACGCGCCCTCCACTTCCCCGCCCGCCGGGTAGAAGGTGCTCTTCTGACACAAAAATCACCCCGTAAAAACTCCCGCCTTCTCACACCTTCCCACCGCGTTTCCCAGAAATGGCTGCTGACAGGAAGTGCAGACCTTTCTCAGAATCGCTCCCCGGTGCAGAGAAGCGTGCCTCTGGCTCGACTGTTCTGCCTGATTTTTTTTTAATATATTTTATTGATTTTTTTACAGAGAGGAAGGGAGAGGGATAGAGAGAAACAACGATGAGAGACATCGATCAGCCGCCTCCTGCACGCCCCCTACAGGAAATGTGCCCGCAACCAGGATACATGCCCTTGACCGGAATCGAACCTGGGACCTTCCAGTCCGCAGGCTGACGCTCTGTCCACTGAGCCAAACCGGTTTCGGCATGTTCTGCCTGATTTTGACCAGAGCGGGCCAATTCTGTACAAAGGGCCTGCAACGCTTCTTCTTCAATTAGCTGAGGATGGACGCCTTTCCACAGCAATATATACAGAAGCCCATCTCATTGTTTAAAATTTCTTAAAATTACACACTATCAAAAAGGAGTTATAAGCCAAAACCGGTTTGGCTCAGTGGACAGAGTGTCAGTCTGTCTGTGGACCGAAGGGTCCCAGGTTCAATTCCAGTCAAGGGCATGTACCTTGGTGGCGGGCACATCCCCAGTGGGGGGGATATGCAAGAGGCGGCTAATTGATGTTTCTCTCTCATCGATGTTTCTAACTCTCTATCCCTCTCCCTTCCTCTCTGTAAAAAATCAGTAAAAATATAGTTTTTATAAAAGAGTTATAAAATATGATGAATTCCCATGGCCTTGCAATGTCTCAATACTGATATCTTCTATAATCACTAGTCAATGATCAACATGTTGCAGAGAACTGCCATTACTGTGATCCACAGGCATGGCTATATTACTGTAAAAGAATAATAACATGTCAGGCGTTTTATAAAAGAGGAAAAGGGAACAGAAATAGAGGTTGTAACACGTTCTTACACCCTGTGGTGGCCGACACTGTGCCCGCTGAAACAGGCCCCCACACCGGTGGCCTTATTTGGCAACAGGATCTTCGCATACGTCATCGAATGAGGGCCACGTCATATTGGATCAGGGCGGACCTCGTTCTTAGAGGAAAAGGAAAAGGGGGACACAGGCACACAAGAAGCAAGGTCACGTGGGGAGGGGAACACAAGTTGGCGTGATCAAGTATGAACCAAGGCAGGCCAGGCCATGCCGGCCACCACCAGGCCTGGGAGACACGACAGGAAGGATCCTTCCCTAGAACTGTCAGAGGGCGTGTGGCCTATGGGCGCTTTGATGCCAGGCTTCTGGCCTCCAGAACTGCCCGAGAACAAACGCCTGCTGTTTTCAGCAGCTCAGGTGGGGGACCTCGGTTACAGCAGCCTCACACACTCATACAGACCCGAAATGGCAGCCCCCCAGGGGAGCGCTCCGAGAGAAGCTGAGAGCAGTGGGATGCAGGGACCAGGGCCTGCTGCTGATTCCGTGGAGCCTCATCCGTCAGGAACCCCGAGGACAATCAGGCTTGACGACATGGTACCCCAGGAAACGTCAGGTGTCAGCCTGGGGGTGACAGCAGGACTCTGGCCTCCCTGCCTGATCAGGGAGGTGACTTCCGATAGGGGTCGGGGTTCCAGGGGGAGGGGATGGCAGCAGAGCCGTGATAGGGGTCGGGGTTCCAGGGGGAGGGGATGGCAGCAGAGCCGTGCTGGCTCCACCCACACGCCCTGCAGTGAGCAGCGGGGGGGGGGGGGGGGGGCGGGGGGCTGTGAAGTGTGGAGGGAGTGCACCCCGGGGCAGAGGAAACTCCCCAAGAAGCACCCAGCCCACGCACTCCCCCCTGTAGCCCAACTTCCCCCTGTCCGCAGGCCCCGGTTTATTCTGATCAGCCCGTTTCCACTCCGCCTGGGCACACGCCCCTGCAGACAGACACCCCGGAGCCCAGTCCACCCCAGGGACCAGCGTGCACCATGGAAAACCCAAAGCCGCGCCTCCACGAGCAGCCGACTGTGGAGGCCCCCCCCACCCCCCGCCCCACGGGGGAGCCCCCAGCTCGTGGGCAAGGCCGCGAGGGTAAGCAGCCCGGTTTCTGGGCAGGCGCCTGGAAAGCCTGCTTCAGGCTCTGCTGAGCCACGGAGAGGGGGCTGGTGAACCCTGAAATAGCCGGGTACAGGCACCGGGATGGGGCCCGGGAAGAGGAAATGTCACAGGAGACGGCGACAGGCAGCATTTGGGATAGAGAAGGAGCCCATGCTGGGAAAACATAAGCAATAAAATAAATAACTGATACTGGATTACAGTGGTACCTCGAGATACTAGTGCCCTAATATACGAGATTTTTGAGATACGAGCCGTCGAACAAGCGATTTTTTCTTTGAAATACAAGCAACATTTGAGATAGGAGTAATTGCGAGGATCGGCCGGCTGCATACAACCCACCCGTTTACCGCGACTCGAGCGTCTCATCGTTTCCCACGCCTCAAGGTGACGGAACGAATTAAACTCGTATTACAAGGTACCACTGTATAACATATTGAGTAATTAAATGCTGATTATTTAATATATTAGTGAGACGAGATAAATGTCACAGAATAAATCTCATAAGAATTCCAAGTGGTGTGAATAGATGATTCAGTCAAGGGGAGCATAACCCCCGGCCCTAAGTGTGGGCTGTATACGGTGAGATCCTTCCAAGCATACGGGGGGGGGGGGGGGGGGTACCTCTAGGTGGAGAAATCTGACCGACAGTGCCACGGCCAGGTAGCCAAGGGTCACATTAACAGTGGTCCGTTGTGTTGATAGGATGGGATAAACCAGTACTTCCCCTTGGGGCTCTCCCTCCCAGGGCAATGAGGAAAACGTCAGATAGATGCTAAAGGAGGCACCCTACAAAACACTAGCCAGTGCTCCTCAAGACTGTCCAGACCATCACAAACAAGGAACATCCCAGAAACTGCTACAGCCAGGAGGAACCTGAGAACACACCATGACTGGATGGGATCCTGAGACAGAAAAAAACACCAGATAAAAACTAAGGAGCTGAAACCGGTTTGGCTCAGTGATAGAGCGTCAGCCTTTGGACTGAAAGGTTCCAGGTTCAATTCCGGCCAAGGGCACGTGCCTTGGTTGTGGGCACATCCCTGGTGGGGGGTGTGCAGGAGGCAGCTGATCGATGTTTCTAACTCTCTATCTCTCTCTTTTCCTCTCTGTAAAAAATCAATAAAATATATTTTTTTAAAAACTAAGGAAACCTTTTTTAAAAAGTATAAACTGACGTTAATAACAATGCATTAATACTGGCCATTCCTGATAACGAATGGGCTGCTCTGATCTAAGATAGTAGTAGTAGGGGAAAACTAGATGTGGGCATAAGGGTTAGGGTTAGGGTTAGGGTTAGGGTTAGGGTTACAGTGTGTGAAGGATGTGTGTGACCGAGTGGAAGTGTAGGGGTACAGGTAAACAGCGATGACATCTGCAATACTTTTTCCAATTTCTGTTCCTCCTGGTGACTACCTTTCACAGTTCCCCCCCAAAAAAACCTCAAACATTTTAGCAGCCCGAACAAGAAGCTGGCCTACATGGGAAATGTGTAAGCTGGGAGGGAGCGTGGTGGCCATCCAGTCCCTGCTTTCAATTATAGCTGGCGGGGAAGGGAGGGTGGGATCAGGTTCAAAAGACCCGGAGCCAATGGCTGAGGAACGTGTCAGTCAGCGCCCATTGGCGGAGCGTCTTAGGTGTGGGTCTTGGAGGATTTGCAGACAATCATGTCATCTGGCTCTCAGAACAGCCTATGTTGTCGAGGAGGGATCGAGGCTGGGACCTGCCACGAGCCTTCCTCCCAGTGCAGAGCTGGCAGGTGGCAAAAGCGGGGACCGTGGCTCAGGGCTCCCCCAGGTGCCCCATGCAGCCCCCTACCCCCACCCCCACCCCATCTCCCCCACAGCCACTTTCTCATTCCCTCCCGCTCCAGCAGGGGCCGAGCTGATACCCAGGGAGGAGCAAGCTCAGGAGGATGGCCCTGACGTTGGGTTTTCTTTTCCTTTTTTCTATTTCCCTGAAACTTGTCCTTAACGAAATATATATATATTTTTAGTATTTTTTAAAAATATATTTTATTGATTTTTTACAGAGAGGAAGGGAGAGGGATAGAGAGCCAGAAACATAGATGAGAGAGCAACATCGATCAGCCGCCCCCCACTGGGGATGTGCCTGCAACCAGGATACATGCCCTTGACCAGAACCAAACCTGGGACCTTTCAGTCGGAAGGCCGACGCTCTATCCACTGAGCCAAACCGGTTTCGGCAACCCAATATTTTTAAAGGTCCCCCATCTGATTGCTCACGGGCACAAAGCCAGGGCAACAACAGAAACATGCCCCTCGAAGTCTTTGAGGCCAAACACTGACCTCATTTTCAGAAAAAAACAGCTGGGAGAGGAGGAAAGGGAGATGGCAGAGTAAAAAAGGAGAGGAGAGAGGAGGGAGAAAGGGAGAGAGGAAAGGAGAAAGAGAGGGAGGGAGGGGGAGGGATGAGGAGCAGCAAGGAGAGTCCAGATCTGCCTGCAATAAGGGTGGCTGGGGTGCAGGTCCGGCGGCCCGGATGCAGAGGGTGCCTGTTGGAACTTGAGCTCCATCACAGCGAGCAAGGGTCCCTCTAATGCCACCCGGAGGCTCCCAGCCACCCATCGGTGCCGTCCGGAGTCTGGGCTCAGGGTGCGGTGAGCAGGTACCAGAGACTGGCAGCTGAAGCCACCGCAGCTCATGTCTCCCCGTTCGTTCCGGAGCTGGAAGCTCACCGTGGAGGGGCCGGCAGTCCCTGCGGGCTGTGTCCTCACCGCGGCGAGATGAGCGACAGAAGCTGCTGTCTGGTGCCCCCTCTTCGCAGGGCGTCCATCCCCCCTTGGGGCTCCGCCCTCTTGACTTGGACCTGGTCCCCTCCCAAAGGCCCCGCCTCCTACTGCCATCACCCCGGGGTGCAGTTTTCAGCAGAGGAACCTGCAGGAGGCACACAGGCAGCGCAAAACCACAGGGAGCCCCTCCGTCTGGGGGTTTCCTTCCGGGCACGAATGGGGGCTTGATGCCAGGCACCCCGCGGAGTGGCACGCTGCAGGCTCCCAGCCAACAGTCATGGGAGCAAAGGAAGGAGAAAGGGCGAGAAGGAACGTGATGAACTACCCAGTCCCAAGCAGTCGGCAGCGCTTACTCGTTGCCCAGAGCAGATGGAGGAGCCCCTGATGTCCTTCCGGAACCTTGTCCGCCTTCCCAGGGTCAAGTCCAGCCTTCGCCGGGCACATCCTGCGTGCCCGTCCTCCAGCCCCAAGCTGGGGCGGGAGCCAGACCCAGACCCAGACTCAGACCCTTCCCTCAAGCCTTGATGTCCAATCTGGGGAGAAGGCGGATGCTGCTTCCACAGACGGAGTGAAACCCCACTCGGGGTTGGAGGGGTGCAGGGGGAGGGGAGAGGGATAGGAGCTGGAGGTCCCCAAGTCGCGCCTTTACTACTCTCATGTTGATTGTAAGAAGGATCAGCCCTGAGGACAGGCGCTTTCGGAGACGGCCCGGCCTCTGGGGACGCACCTCCGAGGAAGCGCAGTGTCCGCTGGTGGGGCTCTCTCAGAAGCAGCAAAGCCAGACACCATCTCCCCGACGCTTCCGTATCCCGCCCCTGCATCTGCTCTCCTGTGTAGACGCTCACTGAACTGCCTCCACTACTAAAAATAACCTCCCGGCCAAACGCAGCGAGCCCCAAACCTCAATCCGAAACCACAAGAAACGGCAACGAAGTGGGGCCCGGCCAGAGGCGTCTCAGAAGGACGTGTCTGTTTCTCTGCCGACCTCCGAGGGGCCGCCGTCTTCTCTGTAAGCCGCTCAGCAGGTGCGGGGAGCCAGCTTTCCGCGGGCACCTGTGGCCGGAGGCCGGGCTGGCTCCTGTCCCCCCCACCCCCCGAGTGACCTCTGACCAAGGCCCGAGGCGGTGGCTTGCCAGGATCAGACAGAGAGCCAGGAGATGGCTACAGGGTTGGGGTCCACAAGCAAGGTGGGGGTCGAAGGGAAGAATCCAGCCTGTGGGCGGGTCCATGGAGGGACCTGGATGAGAGAGCGACACTGGGCAGGTCTGGAGCTGATGGGTGAGCAGGGGAAAAGAGTGGAGGCCAGTCATTTTACCGCTGAGAAGAGAGAGCAAGAAGAGCAGTAAAGGACTTGCCCAGGGTCCAAAGGGTGAGGTAAGGGAGGAGGGGAGGCGGGGCTAAGGGGGGGGGTCCAGTTACTGGCACTTCTGTTCTATGGCAGGAAGAGTCAGATGGCCCAGGCTCGCGCCCTGGGAAGGTATGGGTGCCCTTCCATTGGCGTGGAGCCCAGGGGAGCTGATTTCCAGGCCGGGGTGCAGGCGGAGAGCGGGGCCCTTCGGACAAGGGGCAGCTCAGGCACCAGCGCGATGCTCGGTCCTGGATCAGAGCCCCCGTGACTGCACTCAGGAAGCACTCAGGACTGTGCACCTTGAATCCAGCACCTGCCCCTGTCCGGCCTGCTCCCCGCCACGGAGTTCTGGGGAAACTCCTCTCCCCAGCACCCCCAGACACACCTGCCATGCCTCTTCTCCATCCACAGAAGGCAGGCCGCCCTGATCCCGCTTGCAGCCACAGGAGACAATTCTTCCAGCTTCTAGAGCAGTGGTTCTCCACCTTCCTAAGGCCGCTACCCTTGCATACAGCTCCTCATGGGGTGGTGACCCCCAACCATGAAATGTTGCTACTGTGATGCATCGTGATGTCAATATCTGCATTTTCCGATGGTCTTAGGCGACCCCTGTGAAAGGGTCATTTAACCCCCAAAGGGGTCGCGACCCACAGGTTGAGAACCGCTGTTCTAGATCCTGTGCCCCAGGGACCGGTGTCCCGTCTGCCCACAGCCCACAACAGGCACAGTTTGTCCAGCCCTCGGGGTGCCGCAGGGAGTGAGACCCCAGGAAAGGCCGCCGCAGGTCTGCGTCCACGCTTGTCCCAAAGCCCGCTGCCGGGATCGGGAGCGGGGACGTGGGCCCCGGAAACAAACAACCAAGAGCTCGGGGGCCAAACCAGGCCTGCAGGCTGCACACAGGAAGTCCTCCACCGCACCCACTGCAGGCGGTCTGACACCGAAGCGGGACATCAGGGGGGGCCATGAGCGCCCCGCGGTGCGGACGCCAGTGGGACAGACAGGCTTCCTCATGGCAGAGGCGCTCAGCGCCCTGGAGGGCTGCTTCCCGAGCAGCTTTGAGGGTCTGAAGAGGCCGCGCCCGCTCTGGGAACCTCCCCAAGGGACCAGAGCCCCTCTCCAGGCCTCCCACACCCCCGGTGAGCTTGGGGTGCCCTGTATGTGCACCAGCACCCCCCTGCTGGCCCCCCACTATGACTGAAGGGCAAGGCCTCATGCTCTCCATCCCCCACCCCATGCCCCGAGTCTGCTGAACACATGGCACTCTGCCAGATTTCAGGCACAAGGGAAAGATGGCATTCACGCCACACGAGAACATTCTCCACTTCTCTGCCCATTCTCTGCCTTCCCTGCATCTGCACGCCAGTCAGTCCACTTTCCTCGTCCACCTGTCCGTCCTTGCACAGAGCTCTCCTTTTCATTGTCTCCTTTATTCCCTTCACCATCTCCTGCAAAGAGCAATGGCGACAGACCTCCTCCAGCGACCCTGAGCCATTCTTCTTTGGGTTCTCCCTGTGGCTCCCTCTGCCCCTCGCCACGGCCTCCTTTCCAACCTCAGCCGTATGATCTTACAGGATGCGCCACGGGGGACCCAACCCTGGGTGTCAGGGCCTGTCAGACAGTTCTTGCAGTTTCCCCAAAAAACTAAAAAATGGCACTCTCATTTGATGCAGCAATTCCACTCCTAGGAATATATCCCAAGAAACTGGAAACACCAATCAGAAAGGATTTATGCACCCTTATGTTCATACATAGCAGCACAATGTACAATAGCTACAATTTGGAAACAGCCTAGGTGCCCGTCAGCAGATGAGTGGATCAGAAAATGATGGTACATCTACACAATGGAATACTATGCTGCCATAAAAAAGAAGAAATTCTTACCATTTGCAGTAACCTGGATGGAACTGGAGGGGATTATACTAAGTGAAATAAGCCAGTCAATGAAGGAGAAACACCACATGATCTCACTCATTTATGAATAATAAAGAACATTATAAACTGATGAACAAAAAGATAGATACAGAGGCAGTAAAGCATCAGACTGTCAAACTACATCGGGAAGGTTAGGGAGAGGTGGGGGAGATAAGAGACCAACCGAAGGACTTGTATGCATGCATGTAAGCATAAGTAATGGACGCAAGACACTGGGGGTTAGGGCATGCATGGGGGGGGGAGGGGCAATGGAAAGAAATGTATGCATGTAATACATTAACAAAAAAATAAGTAAAAAAAAAAAGAACAGTCCTGCGGGAACAAGCTCGCCAGCTGTTGGGGGTACGGGCTGGGGAGGGGAAAGGAACCACTTGGAAGAGTGGAGACGGGCCCGAAAATCGCGGCTGCATCCAGGGAGGGGGCGACCGGGTCTGCTCTGGGCGAGGGTCTGCACACAACCAGCAAGTTTCCCTGCAGCCGATCTGGTGGCCCGTGGAGGCACGGAAGAGCCGGCCACGGCCGTTAAACCGGCCTCCTGCACGCAAGGACCTCTGCCTGGTGTAAGTAATGAACTAAAAACACACAAACATCTCTGGTTTGGGAGCCTCTCCTCCTAATCTCCACCGTCTCATTCAATACCCACCACACCCTGCGGAGGCCGGTGCTAACGGGATCCCCATTTTACAGATGAGGAAACCGAGGCCTGGAGGGGCTGAGTGATTTGCCCAAGGGGAGGCCAGGAGCAGACCCGGAGGGGCTGGCTCTGCCTGCAGCCTCCGTGTTCATTCCACCCACCATGGCGGGCAGCCTCAGACCTGGCACCCCTGGAGCAGGCACTCTGAGGAGGAGGAGCGGGAGGAACCCACCACCCAGGCGTTTTGACACCATGCACCTTCCCATCCTCTTCCAGGTCCGGGCCCCACAGGTCTCAGCCAGACCCCCAGAGCATCCTCCTCCCCCAAGAGGAAGGAGCAGGGTGCCACTTCAGAAATGGGGGCTCCTTCTGCTCTAGGGACCACAGGAGAGAGAGCTCCCGAGGCGGGTGGTATCGGCGACCACAGAGCCAGGCCCCGGGTGTCGGGATGAGGCGACAAAAGCCGAGGCCCAAGCCCGGCAGAGCGGCCCAGGCCAACGAGGGGAGAGCCCCCACCCGCGCTGAGTCGAGGGACATCACCAATTCTGAAAGCCACTTCCGGGCCGTCCCCTAAAGGTCCAGAGGAGACAGTCCCTTACCTCCCTCCACCGGGCTCCGGGCATCAGGGAAGGCCGGTGCTCAGGCCCCTCCGGGTGCTGAACGGACGCGTGTGTGTTCGGGTGAGAGGCACCTAAATCCCAGGCGTCTGCAGACAGATACGAAAAGGACAGAGAGCGATTGGCACCCGTGTTCACAGGAGATAGCTCATTCACTTACACAATCACAAGCACCCGCCCCGGCCGGTGTGGCTCAGTGGACAGAGTGTGGGCCTGTGGACTGAAGGGTCCCGGGTTCGATTCCGGTCAAGGGTATGTACCTCCGGTCGCATTCAGGAGGCAACCAATCAATGTCTCTCTCTCACACATCGATGTTTCTCTCTCACTCTGTCTCTCCCCTTCCTTTCTACTCTAAAAATCAATGTAAAATATTCTCTGGTGCTGAAACTGGTTTGGTTCAGTGGATAGAGGGTCGGCCTGAGGACTGGAGGGTCCCAGGTTCGATACTGGTCAAGGGCATGTGCCTTGGTTGCAGGCCCATCCCCAGTCGGCGGTATGCGGGAGGCAGCTGATCGATGTTTCTCTCTCATCTATGTTTCTAACTCTTTATCCCCCTCCCTTTCTCTCTGTAAAAAAAATCAATAACATATATTTAAATATATATATATATATATTCTCTGGTGAGGATGAACTCCTGCCTCCCCCTCACAAAAAAAAAACAAGAAGTGCCTGTTTACTATGAGCTAAATGAGAAGGAGTGGGAGAGCTGATATTTATTGAGAAACGGTGCTGGGCCGAGTACTATGATGTACAGTTAAATACACGAAGCCATTCAGTCCCAGGATGAGTTTTGTTTTGTTTTGTTTTTGTTTAAAATATATTTTATTGACTTCTTACAGAGAGGAAGGGAGAGGGATAGAGAGTTAGAAACATCGATGAGAGAAAAGCATCGATCAGGTGCCTCCTGCACACCCCCTACTGGGGATGTGCCCACAACCAAGGTACGTGCCCTTGACCAGAATCGAACCCGGGACCCCTCAGTCGCAGGCTGACGCTCTATCCACTGAGCCACACCGGTTTTGCTAGCTCTATTTCAGAAAGCGCCTGAGGGGCGAGGCCAGGGCTGATGGCCGGGTCTCCTAACTCCCCAGCCTCCGCCCTCCATCCTGGGCCCCTTCCCCTCTAAAGCCTGCGTTCATCCGGTTCCAGGAATTCCGGCTGGGGGGGAAGAGGGGGACGGGGATTAGAAACATCGCATCACTTCATTCCGAGGAGGACGGCCTGCCCCAGATGTCCCAGGCATTCCGCGGGAGGCGGGGCTATGGGAACCGGGGAGACTGTCTCAGACGCGCTGGGTTGTAACTCTTCTCGGACCCCACACTGTGATCTGCTAACAGGCGTTCCGCACACATCATGAGTGACTCAGGGACAAACAAACTGCGAGGCGTCTCGAGGGCCTCTTATCCTCACTGATCACCCAGGCAGCGGCAGGAGGTGGCCCAAAGGGGCGAGCCGGCCACCCCTGATCTTATCGGCCCCGCGAGGACCCCTTAAGACACCCTGGAGCAGGACCATGAGCGCGGACGCTGACTTCTCTTCTTCCGGGGATGGGGTGGCACCACCCCCAGAACAGCACACGGTGACATCACCGTGGAGTGATCCTTCCAGACCTCCATCCTGCGCCCCCCTGCACCCCCGCCTCCCGCCATCCCCAACTCCACAGCATCTTGGAAGCCAAATCACCATGCAGATGGGACTCCCGCGAGCACAGGCTCGGAATAAAGAAGACTGACAAGTGCCAAGGGGGGATGTGCCCTCCGTTCTGCAAACAGCCAGGAAGTGCCCTTGCCCCGAGGGCAGAGGCTGGGGGCCGAATTCCCCACCATCCACTCCCTCTCCTCCAGGCAAACGGCGCCATCTTTGGCTTCTATGAGGCCTCTCCCTGGGATTGTCAGCACCATGGGGACCTACAGCAGCCCCTCCCGTCATGTCAGGGCGGGTGGGACCCATCGCTGCCCTGAGTGCAGGTTCCTGGAGGGAAACGGGGAACCCCCGCCCTCGGAGAAGCGCCCCTGGCTAACAGCGTGCTCAGAAAGATGCCCTCCTCGCGCACCCACGCTCCCAGGTGGGCAGCCTCCCTCGCACCCAGGCCTTCTGCCCTGGAAGACAAGGTGCGCTTTCCTTATGGTCCAAATACATTGGCTTCGTCACCCCCAAGCGGAGCCCGCTGACCGGGAGCTCGTGGTCAGGCTGCCCGGGTTGGCACCCCAGTTCTTCTGTAAACGTCCTTTGAGGAGCCTGAGCAAGCGACTCTCTGAGCCTCAGTTCCTCGTCTGAGAGGTCTGTTCTCGCCCTGACCGGTTTGGCTCAGTGGACAGAGCATGGGACTGCGGACTGAAAGGTCCCAGGTTCCATTCCGGTCAAGGGCATGTACCTTGTTTGCGGGCACATCCCCAGTGTGGGGCGTGCAGGAGGCAGCTGATCGATGTTTCTCTCTCATCGATGTTTCTAACTCTCTATCCCTCTTCCTTCCTCTCTGTAAAAAAAAAAAAAAAAATCAATAAAATATATTTTAAAAATAATAAAAATAGGTCTGTTCTCAAAGCAAGAACCTTCGCACAGCTGAGCACTGCTCACGAGGCCTGGCCCGTGGCAAACGCTGAGGACCATCAGCGACTGTGCACACCACGGAGGCCGGGGCCCGGGCCTTAACTCTTCCTCTCCTCCCCATCAGCAGGGAGAAGGCCTCCCCTCTTCCGGCCTCCCTGCGATGACTGGGTCGACTTTGTGGCTCAGGACCCAGGGCGTGGGAGCAAGAGAAGCCCACCAGAGGGGAGCTGCAGTCTGGGGTGCATGTGTCCGCCGGCCTCGGCTTCCGGCCTGACGGGACCCTCCTTCTCAGTTCACTCATCGGCAAGACGCAGCCGATGGCCACCCCTGCCAGCTCCCCGGCCAGCCGCCAGGGACCAGGCAGGCGGGACAGGCGCCAGAAGTTGGAAGGTGCCAGAGGCACGTCGCCATCCGAACAGCGGTGCCCCGGACCAGCAGCCCCGGACAGGACACGGTGCTGAGGACTCTCCTCCGGGACCTCCCGGATCGCCCACGGTGACCCCAGGAGATCAGGGGGTCGTGCCCATTTCACAGACATGGAAAGGAGAGCTCAGCTGAAACCGGTTTGGCTCAGTGCATAGAGCGTCGGCCTGCAGACTAGAAGGTCCCAGGTTCGATTCCGGTCAAGGGCATGTACCTTGGCTGCGGGCACATCCCCAGTACAGGGCGTGCAGGAGGCAGCTGATCGATGTTTCTCTCTCATCGATGTTTCTGACTTTCTATCCCTCTCCCTTTCTCTCTGTAAAAAATCAATAAAATATTTTTTTTTAAAAAAAAAAAGGAAAGCTCAGAGAGGCCGAGGAGGCTGCCTGACCCCCACCCATGTGTGGCCGAATCACTGGGTTGCAGGCGCACCCCCACCTCTTGGTAAGGGGAGCAGCAAGAGCCCGGAAAGTCAGCTCTTGTCGTAAAAAAAAAAAAAACACCCTCCTTCCAAGGCAGCCAAGTGGATTAATGTTTTTAATTAATGTTTTAAACCACGGAGCAATGTTCCGTGGTAATTAGGGAACTCAAGTTCCTAAGTTCCTCCCAGGAGCGGGCCCAGCCAGAGGCTGGCTGCCAGGCTCGAGGAAGGCCGTCCTGGGCGGCCAGGGCGGTCCGAGTGGGGAGGTCGCCGCCCCACGTCCATGCCCTGCGCCTGGCAGGCCGTCGGGTAGCTGCCCACCCCTAGAGACCAGCCAGCGCAGCCATCTAGGCCTGGGGCTCCTCCATCCTATCCTACCCCGGGAGGCGGCGTGAGGACCCCTGGGGCCCAGGCTCCTCGCCAGCTGCCCCTCGGAGTGTGCCCGGGGTCAGATGGCACCCAGCAGCTGCAGGCGTGAACACACAGGAAAACGCTCTGTGAACCATGGGGTGCGTGGCTCCGCCTCCCATCGGAACGAAGGGGGGAGGGGGTGCTGGCCGCTGCGGGAGGCCTCTCACCTCCACCTCAAACTTTCCTTTTTGCACCTACACTTACGCGCAACTTTCCCTCGCGAGCATCCTCCCACCTCCCCGCCCGCCCCTGGGGTGTCACATGGGTGAGGCCGCCCCAGAACCTCCTTCCTGCCCACACAGGTCAGCCAACACCTCGCCACCCGCCAGCTTCACCGGCACCGAACTGGCGACCCGGTGCGGAGGTGAGGGGCTGGCGGAACCGTGAACGGTGGGGACCAACGCTTGGCAGAGAGTCCAGCGCCTGCCCTGCCGTCCAAGTCCCCGTCGAGGGGTGACCGTGCACGCAAGTCCTTCCCCCCACACGGGCCTCCTGCAGAGGAAGGGGGTGGGGCCGGCAGTGGCTGGGTCTCTGAGATCTAGAAATCTCTGATTCCATCTCAGCTCTGCTCCCTCTCTACTTCCTGAACTGCGATGACAGCTCATTTACATACGGGGGGCAGGGGGGGGCATGCGGTGGCTTTGATCCCAGGCTGTAGATTTGGGGTGACTCAGAGAGGAGCAAATGTGTATTTTTCAGCCAGCCCAATCGAGGGGTGTCTCCAATTTTCCAATCACCTAGCGGATGTAAGGGCGCTGGGCCCGGGGACCCCGGTGGGGGGAAGTTCCCGGCTCCCGGGAGTTGAGCATAAGCTCAGCAGGGAATTTCCGGCCGTAGACAGGTGCACGGGCAGGTGGCTGGAGGGAGAGTCCCCTCCCCGAGAAAAACATCCCTTCCCCACTCACGCTCCATCACGGTAAGTCACCGCCCGGGAGCCAAGGAAATACTGGGTCCAGCACTGGCCGACGGCCAGGAAATCACACCCCCAGAAGGAAGGCCGCCTCTTCCAGGAAGCCGCTGGTGAACACTCGCTAGCTGAGAAACCCTCAAAAACAAAACCATCGCCAAAACGGGAAGTATTTGCTGGATGGATGAACTCTGCTGCTCCCCTAAAGCTTAGGCACTCCACCCCCCCAAACCCAGGGGGTGTGCCTACGGCGTGTCGGGCTGCGCGAGGAATAAAATGGGGATCACGCAGGCAGGTCCACCCTCCAGAGAGGGGCTGACCGGGCTGGCGGGTGAGGACCTCCAAGACAAGGACCTTGCTCCAGATCGAGCGTCCTTCCAGGGGAGAACACATACAAGGAGGGACCCAACCTGGTCTCAGTTCTGGAACATTCTGAAGGGCCATTCCAGCCCCAGGGATCCCATGAGGTTGGCCGGGGCCTTTGTTGGAGGACACGGTCACAACGAGGCTTCTCCTTCTGCCTAGTTCTGATCTCTTTCCCCTCTGTTTCCCCGACGACGACGGGGATCCCAAAGGCATCCCATAATAAACCTCCGGCCTAGTGATCTGCACCTCAGCATCTGCTTCCCAGCCAGCACGCAGAAGGGGCTTATGAGGGATGCCCAGGCCCCGTGCCACCCGGATAAAGGCCCGAGGACCAGGGCGGCAAGCGGACCGTTTCTAGATGGAAACTGCTTCCTGGGGGCGCCCTCCTGACCATGGGGCGGACGCCCAAGTTCAAGGCCACTATAATCAATGGAGCCACAAATACCTCTTTTGTTATTTTATGGGTGGCTCAGTCAGAGATCCCTAAGACAGAGGCTCGCTTTCCTCAGGTTTATTCCCCAGCACCCACTCGAGGAGAGGAGCTGGATGGTCAGCTGGTGAGTGGATGAATGGAAAGAGATGACGCTGTGTGTAAAGCAGCCCAGGCAGTAAGCGGAAGGTAATGGTGACCGGGTCCAGGTTAAACGATGCGATCACGTGAGGCAGGTAACTACGGAGGAGAAACCAGGCCCTTCCTTACCGGGACAGCGCAGCTCCCAGATACTCTGACGGGTCTTGCCCACCGTTACGCCTGAGTCTCCATCTGACCCTGTACCCCGACCCAAGCAGGCGTTTCTCTCTCCCCGGGGTAGGGAGGACCAGAGGAGATGCTCTGGAGTGACCACAGGTCAACTGTCAACCCAGGAATTGGCACACACACAGCAAGGAAACCCAGCACGGAGCACAGATCAATCCCACAGCAACCGCCCATAACGGCGGTCACCTCCAGCCACCGCAGTGCCGGGCACTGGTGTCTTTCTGTGTGACCTCTAACCCTGAAAGGCAGCTGCATTGTCCCCGAGTGACAGAGGGGGAAAATGAGGCTCCGTGAGTCCCCAGGACACAGCCGGATCTGAACGTGCGCTGGCCTGTGTGACCAGCAAGACGTGCAGAGCAAAGGCCTTTGCCAGGTCCCTGCTGCTCCCACACACATGCTCTGCTATTTCTAAGGGCGTTAAGTGCGCCTCCTCAACAAGGAGGACACAGAGAGGCCAGCGTGGGAGGGGTGGAAGCCACGCCAGTGCCACCAGCAGAGAATCCATGCGGCCTGGCCAGTGTTGTATGTGGTTGAGCGTCAACCCATGAGCCAGGAGGTCACAGTTCGATTCCTGGTCAGGGCACATGCTGGGGCTGTGGGCTCCATCCCCAGGAGGGGATGTGCAGCTGATTGATGCTGATTGATGATTCTCTCTCATCAGTGATGTGCGTATCTCTCTCTCTCGCTCTCCCCTCCCTCTCCTCCTCCTCCTCCTTCTCTCTGAAGTCAATTAAAATACCGTATTTTCTGGTGTATAAGACGACGCTTTGACCCAGGAAAATCTTCTCAAAAGTCGGGGGTCGTCTTATATGCCCAGTTGTCTTATACACTGGAAAATATGGTATATATTTTAAAAAAGAAAGAAAGAAAGAAAGAAAGAAAGAAAGAAAGAAAGAAAGGGCCCAGCCAGTGTGGCTGAGCACTGTCCCATGGACCAAAAGGTTGCTGGTTTGATCCCCAGTCAGAACACAGCTCAGTCCCCAGTGTGTGTGTGTGTGTGTGTGTGTGTGTGTGTGTGTGTGTGTGTGTGGAGGGGAGGAGACTAGAGAGGGGAAGAGCATGCAGGAGGCAGCCAATCGATGACTCTCATCCATGTTGCTCTCTCTCCCTCACCTCTTTCTAAAAAGATCAATGAAAACATTTTAAAAAAAAAGAATATCCATACAGGGGCGTCCTATTCCAGACAAGGATGGGAAGACAAGACCAGTCAGATTTCTTCAGGAAGACAAGAAGGTAAGATTCTGCAAGTCTAGAGTGAAATTCCCATGATGCCCCCTGTGTCGGGTTGAAGGCATTTCTGCAAATCCTGAGCTGTCAGCCTCCGTCTTCCTCAGGGACAGGCTCTTTCCGTCCATCCGGGTTTCTCCCAGCGAGCCGCAGCCTTCCTGGGAGGAAGGTCCCAGCTGGAGAGCGAGGCGAGGACTCGCTCCAAGGCTCGCTCCAGCCACTGACAGCCGCGTCAAGCAGGGCGAGAGGAGCCACCGACCCCCCAGGATGTGGTGAGTCGAAGCAGCAAGAGAAAATCGGAGAAAGCCATCTAGAAACGGCACCGCCAGCGGAGAGATTGAGCAGGAACCTGCAGAGACTCTTCTTCTTCGTTTGAGAGCGAGCTAGGCAGCCCCAAACTAGCTGCAGGAGTTACGTCCCGAAGCCCTCTGGAGAAAGAGCCTGCCTTGTCCAGCAGACAAGTCTACGAGGGCAAGTGTCGAGTCTGAAGTCAGGAGACTACAAAGAGGTAGCTCAGTGGTTCTGATGCCCTAGCTCAGTGGTTCTCAACCTTCCTAATGCCACGACCCGTTAATACAGTTCCTCATGTTGTGGTGACCCCCCTGACCATAAAATTATTTTCGTTGCTACTTAATAAACTATAATTTTGCTACTGTTATGAATCATAATGTGAATATCTGTATTTTCCCATGGTCTTATGCTCTACAGAAGCCTCCGCTGAAGGCTACAAAGTTTCAATTGTAGACAATAAATAAATCCCAACAAAAATGGCTGTGGCCAAGGAGTGACCCACAGGTTGAGAACTGCTAGCAGGGTCGCCTAAGACCACCGGAAAATAAAGATATTTACATTTCGATTCATAACAGTAGCAAAATTACAGTTATGAAGTAGCCACAGAGCTGGAGAGAGCAGGAGGCTTGAGTTGCCCTGGCGATGGAGGAAGCCAAGCTTTCTGCCTTCCTTGGCTGGCCTAGGCCTCTGCTGAAGGCTACAAAGTTTCAATTATAGAAGATAAATAAATCCCAACAAAAATGGCTGTGGCCAAGGAGCGAGCAGGAGGCTTGGGTTTCCCCGGCGATGGAGGAAGCCAAATTCCTGGCCTGCCCTGGCATCCACTGAAGGCTACAAAGTTTCAATTGTAGAAGATAAGTCCCAGATCCTAGGGCCTCCACTTGGGTTGCCAGAGGGTGTGGCCAGCCTGCAAACCACCATAGGCCCCTCGCCCAAGCCTCCCACGCCCTAAGGGAACCCCCACCCTGATCCAGGACACCCTTTAAGGCAAACCAGCTGGCCCCCACCCATGCACCAGGCCTCTATCCTATGTAATAAAAGGCCTCTATCCTCTCTAATATGCAAATTGATCATCACTCCAAGACACAAGATGGCTGCCTCTAGGTGGTCAATGATGGCTGCCCCCATGTGGACACCAGATGGCCACCACAAGATAGCCAGCAGGGAAGGGTAGTTTTGAGGTATCAGGCCAGCAGGGGAGAGTAGTTGGGAGGGACCAGGCCTGCAAGGAGGGCAGTTGGGGGTGGCCAGGCCTGCAGGGGAAGGCAGTAAGAGGCAATCAGGCTGGCAGGGGAGAAGTTAGGCATCAATCAGGCTAGCAGGGAGTGGTTAGGGGGTGATCAAGCTGGCAGGCAGAAGAGGTCAGGGGCAATCAGGAAGGCAGGCAGGCAAGCAGTTGGGAGTCAGCAGTCCTGGATTGTGAGAGGGATGTCCAACTTCCTGTTTAAGCCCAATCCTACCAGAATCGGACCTAAATGGGCAGTCAGACATTCCTCGAGGGGTCCCAGATTGGAGAGGGTGCAGGCTGGGCTGAGGGCCACACACCCCCATGCACGAATTTTGTGCACGAGGCCTCCAGTTGAAGCATAATATTTTAAGATAATAACCCATGGTGTGGATGAGGCTGTGATGAAACTGACATATCACATGCGGGTAGTAGCAGCGTAAACAACCGTATTTGAAAATGATTTGGCAATATGGGGTCACGGAGCCATAAATCTGCGCCTGTTGGCTCAATAATCCATCTGCTGACAGTGTGTCCAGAAGATTTCCCAAGAAGAGGAGAATACTACGCACCAAGAGGTTCCTAGTGCCTGCAAGTATTACGGCAAATTACTAGGACACTTCATTTGCCGTGACAGAGAACTGGCTTAGAGTAGGACTTACTGATCTGATGAACCATGACACGCTCTTCAAAAATGATCATTAATAAGGTGTTTAACAAAATGGGGGGGGAAAAGTGCTTAGGCTATCATGTCAGATGAGAAATTACAAAATACCCCCTACACCGATGCCTAAATATAACCGCAAGTGAATAGAGGGGCAGGCCTGTCACCAGAAAACGATATGATTGGTTGGGAGGACATGATGGATTTCATTTTCTCATCCCTTTCCATTCTGCGTGTACAATAAATGACAACTCCCTTGATGTTGATAATGACGATGATGATGATGATGATGGATTTTTATTGGTAAAACTTGAATAGCGTGTCTGGACAACAATGGGCGGAACTCTGGGGCACTAGCAACAGAGCTCCAGGTGAGACACGATCACAAACGTGATCTCTAAGCAGAGAACGGAAACTGCAGTCACCCGTGGGGTCACCTATTGGCGACGTCAGCCCTCCAGGCGGTATCTGATCATCTGGGCTGTGGGAGATCCAGCCTTCCTCCGCCCTGACACGCCCCCCGTGCTCAAACAGGAACAGAAAAACCCGGATCTGTGTCTATTTCCACGCCCAGCTCCCAGAACACATTTAAATACTAAGAGGCCCAGAAATCATTTAAATACTTAATTTCCTTTTTAAAAAGGCGACGTGGTCAGTTTCTACACGTGGCGCGAGGGGTCGTAGGGAACTTTCATTTTCCATAGGGGCAGGACCAGATGGGACCAGATGGGATTGCCAGTGTGGACAGAAATCCCAACCCACAGCTGCCGCCACGGATACCCGGGGAGCAGGGGGTAGGGGCCGTCAGGTCAGGAGGTCAACGCTTTAGAATCACACCTGACCCGAGTCCAGCCCCCAGATTCTAACTCTACCAGCCCCGTAGCTCTGGGCGTGATGTTTCATCGCTGTGGCCTCCGTTTTGGCACCCACAAAATGGGCACATTACAGAATCCTCCTCGTAGGGGCGTGGTGAGGATTAAGAGAAAGGTGTGCACTCAGCGCCTGGAAGCCGAGGGGGCTCACTAACTGACTCTCATCCCCAGGCTGGCCAGGCGGATGCGGCCCCCTGCCTCTCCAGGTGGCATCTGTGCGCTGGGCAAGGACGGGGCACACGCGCAAATGACGCCCTGCAACTCATCTGGGGTCTCCTTAGGACCACCTGGTTGCTTCCAGAAGCCCGGTGGCTCCCCGCACAATTTTTCCAGATTCTCTGAGGAGGGAGCCCTTGGCGCTGCTACAATTTTTCTAAAATATATTTTATTGATTTTTTACAGAGAGGAAGAGAGAGGGATAGAGAGCTAGAAACATCAAAGAGAGAGACATCGATCAGCCGCCTCCTGCACGCCCCCCACTGGGGATGTGCCCGCCACCAAGGTACATGCCCTTGACCGGAATCGAACCTGGGACCCTTCAGTCCGCAGGCCGACACTCTAGCCACAGAGCGCGGCTAACTTTTTTTTGAAGCTCGTCCCACTGTGCCACTGCCTGGGGCCCAGCTAACCCAGGCACAAGGCGACCAGTCACTCCTCCTCTGAACCCCCCCTCCCTCCCGCTCCCGAGGCCCCTGGGAAGCACCTGACAAACACGGGCAGTAACACCGACACGTCAAGGGCGAGCACAAGTCCCGGGGCCGCTCCTGCCCGGCCCTGATCTCCTGCTCACGCATGAAGCGCAGAGAGTCCCCCCTGGGAGCCCCCGTGCCTGCAGACCCTCCTCTGTGAAATGGGTACCGCCTACCCTGCAGGGCTGCTGAGATGCCACGTGTCCAGTGCCTGCTCTCCCCTCCCCCACACCCTGCGCCACCCTCCCGCACCCCTAAAATAAGGCTCTCAACCAACATGGCAGGCGCTGTGCCTGGTGGGGCATCCCACTGAAGGGAGACGCAGGGGACCTCTCTTCCTGGGTGGGTCACTGACCCTTCACTCCCCGCACACACGCTCCCAGGCCTTGCTGAGTTTGTAAAACTACAATTCTAGGCTCTGGGACAACCCGTACCTGGGCACAGGATGGCATTCCCTCCTATATGACTCTCCCTTATATATGGCTGCCGTACAAGTCCCCGCCAACCAGAGGGCTCAACACAACAGAAATGGATCGGCTCACGATGGTGGAGGCTGGACATCCAGAAATCAAGGTGTCGGCGGGGCCACATGCTCTCAGAATGCTCAGAGGAAGAATCCTTGCTCGCCTCGCTCCTGGCTTCTGAGCTGCTGGCGAGCCACGGTGCTCCCCTGGCCTTTGCCCACGTGTGTGTGTGTGTGTGTGTCTATGACGCCTTTCTCTAATAAAAGCACTACTTATCGGTCTTAGAGCCCACCGACTCCAGGACAATCACATCAGCATCCGATGACGGCCTCAGAGGCCCTATTTCACAATAAGGTCTCATTCACAGGACGGGAGTGAGGACATGGACGCACCCGTACTTTCTGGCATATAAGACGACTTTTTTTTTTAAATATGTATATATTTTTTATTGATTTTTTTATAGAGAGGAAGGGAGAGGGACAGAGAGCTAGAAACATCAATGAGAGAGAGACATCGATCAGCTGCCTCCTGCACACCCATGGATGTGCCCGCAACCAAGGTACATGCCCTTGACCGGAATCGAACCTGAGACCCTTCAGTCTTCAGGCCGATGCTCTATCCACTGAGCCAAACCACTCTTGGCAAGATGACATTTTAACCCAGGAAAATCTTCTCAAAGGTCGGCGGTCGTCTTATACTCCGGGTGTCATCTTATAGGGCGAGTATATCCCAAGCTCTACATTTTAACTGGAAAAGCTGGGGGTCGTCTTATGGGCCGGAAAATACGGTCCCTTTGGGGAGCGCACATTTCCACCCTGGGTGTCTGCCGGACCCAGAACATGTCCCCAGCCGCCCCAGGGAAAACCCTAGGTGACCCGTCTGTCCACGCAGCCAGGGAGCCCCCCACACACATCTCTCCAGCTCCCCTCTCCTGGCCCAGCTGCCGGCTGAGCACCCACATGAACAGAGCAGGCTGGCACCAAGAAGGTCACGGGATTCCCGGGCCTCCATCCTCAGGGGGCTCTGGCGAGGAAGCACCCAGCACCCCACAGGCACCGATCCACATGAGTTGTGGTCAAGTGACAGGACAGAACTGTCTCCTAACCATGAATGAGGCCCGGGGGCGGGTGTAGACATTTCCCCACGACCTGATGTGTGACCCTGGGCAAGTGGCAGAGCCCCTGTGAGTGAGGTCATTGCCTCACCTAGATGCCTGCACCTGAGAACAAAAGGCACCTTAAAGTGTTCAGCAGACGCCTGTAAGGCAAGAGAAGGCCTGGCCAGGTCAGCTGCCCTTCCACCTGCGATGTCTCAAAGGATCCTGGGACAGCGTGGGGGTGGGGGGAGGACGCTCCCTGTGCTGGCCTTGCTCTCAGCAGAGCCACAGAGCAGGCTCTGGACCCAGCTGGATCGAGCCTGGTGCTCGGACTGGACGGGGCACGGATGACCCCGTGGTTCTGTCCAGAACATGTGCCCAATGAGGAGCATCCTGCCTCCTCGGGGCAGCCCCAGCCCATGTCATTTACCTTCCTTCCCACTAACTGCCCTGCCAGCCGACTTTGTGCCCCAAACTTTGTACCCCGGGGGATGGGTAAGAGGGGAGCAGGCAAATACCCAGCCTCATGGCACTGATCCCAAAGCCCTCTCCTCCCTCACCTCCTTCTCCTAGTCCCGCCCCCCTCACCCGCAGTTGATCCCCCTTCTCCCAGTTCATTTCTGATCTTCCTTCCCCCAGAGGCCCCAAGTCCGCTTTGCTCTGCACGGAAGGCCCCGCCCTCCTCCTGACCTCTCCCTTTGTCACAGTGGCCGGACACCCACTCCTGCAAAAGCACGCGGCCCAGGCAGCCTGCCGCTCCCAGGAGCCCCGGAAACACTCACACCCTGAGGAGCTGTGGGTCCCGCCTCCACGGAGTCCCCTAGAGCAGGAGTCGGGGGGATGCGCTCCTGGGGGGAGCTGCCAGGGCTCAGGGGCCCCGGCTGGAGGGAGAGGATCTGAGTGTGTCCCGGAGAGAAGGAAAGAAGAGGCCGAAACCGGTGTGGCTCAATGGATAGAGCGTCAGTCTGGGGACTGAAGGGTCCCAGGTTCGATTCCGGTCAAGGGCATGGACCTAGGTTGCGGGCACATCCCCAGTAGAAGGTGTGCTGGAGGTAGCTGATTGGTGTTTCTCTCTCATCGATGTTTCTAACTCTCTATCCCTCTCCCTTCCTCTCGGTAACAAATCAATAAAATGTATGTATTTTTTAAAAAGAAAGAAAGAAGATACTCTCGGGTTCCCACCAGCAGGCTCTCCCTGCCTCGAGCCTGAAAGAGACAAGAAGCCGAGAAAGGCAGGGGGCCCCGGGACTCAGACTCGGGCTGTCCAGTGGGGCAGCCACGAGTCCGGGGTGCTATTTCCATGGTAGAAAAGGCAAATGAATTCACCTTACACGTGCCGGCACCCCATCTCCAGTCTCAGCAGCCACCTGTAGGTAGAAGTGACCGCATCGTCTGTCCTAGGCAGGTTACAGGACACCCCAGCCCCGCAGGAAGCTCCATGCTGTGCCAGGGCTGTCCCTGGCCGTCGGGAAGTGGGACAGAATCTGCCCCCACCCTTTATGGCCCAGGGTACACCCAGCTTCCTGGAGGTGTGATGGGGAACCCCCACACAGGGGAGGGGGCTCACGGCTCAGAGATAAACGCCCCGCAGGTTAGAGACCGAAGACTTGAGGCCCAAAGGCCGCTCTGCCACCCACCAGGGGTGTGACCCCGGCGAGCCAGGGCACCTGGCATGCCCCCCCTTTCTCGGCACCTTTTCAGACCACGGAGTGACTCCACCGCCTGGGTGAGCCCGACCCGGTGCGGCGACAACACTGAGGACAAAACCACGGCTGAGGCGGGCCCTCTCCGCAGCGCTATGATCACCCCGCTCTTCTCGGTATGAAAGCCCCGGCCGGCGACACGGAGCCGCCGGCGTGTCACGGGCCTCTCCACAATGAGATCTAATTGGACGCGAACCCAGCGGGCTACCCTCGCGGCGCGCCTGCGAAACCCCTGGAAGTGGAACCGCCATTAGTCTGTTTATTGGGACATCCTCTTTGGCTGGCTGCCCAGGCCGAACTCTGCAGGAACATCGGGGGGACCCTTCCAAAACTCCACGCCAGTCACTCGGCGGCCTCCCCTGTCCCCCGAGGAGGCGTCACCCAGGGGGCCTCGGTGACCCTGTCATCCGCTGCAGCTGCCCTGCCGGGTCCCCCTGCCCGGCCCCTCCCCGTCTCCCCCACCTGAGCAACACCTGCCCATCTGGGCTCAAACCCAGAGCAGGCTTCACCCATTTGCGGAAGTGCTCCCACGGGGGCCTCCTGGGTGACCCCCCTGTGCAAGCCCCCGTTGGCACGGTCCATCCCACCAGCGGGGTCCCCTGGCCTGGCTGGGCCGGGCACAGTGGCGGCCACCGCCTGGGACGCCCCACAAACGTGGAAAGAGCTGCAGCAGATGCAATGGAGAGGCAGATGCCAGGGCCTGGCCGATGGGGGCCTGGACCCTCAGCTCACTTGGGGACCCAGGGAGTTGGGGAAGCGCTCTGTCGTGACCCGAACTGAGTGAGTGCCGCCCCTAAGGCATCAGGGGACAGGCCAGAGGACAGGGGACAGAGGACAGGCTCCCGGAGCCCAGGACGGCCACCGTGGGGTGAGCAGAGCTTCGTCGTCCGCAGCATCGCCCTGACTTTGCCAGGAAGATGCCTTCTTCCCTGGTGACACATGTGCTTACTCCCCCAACTTTCTTTTTAATTTTTTTAACAATATATTTTATGATTTTTTTACAGAGAGGAAGGGAGAGGGATAGAGAGTTAGAAACATCGATGAGAGAGAAACATCAATCAGCTGCCTCCTGCACACCTACTACGGATGTGCCCGCAACTAAGGTACATGCCCTTGACCGGAATCGAACCTGGGACCCTTCAGTCCGAAGGCCGATGCTCTATCCACTGAGCCAAGCCGGTCAGGGCTCAACTTTCTTTAAAGCTGTATATATTATTGACTTCGGAGAGGAAGGGAGAGGGAAAGAGAGAGAGAGATAAACATCCATGAGGAGAGAGAATCATGGATCGGCTGCCTCCTGCACACCCCACACTGGGGATCCAGCCCACAACCCCGGCAGGTGCCCTGACCCGAAATCAAACCCAAGTCTGGGAAGGCTAACTGGGAAAAGGACTCCGAGAAGACACTGCCCTCCCTCCCCAAGGACCTGGCACAGGTGCCACCTTTTTGGCCCAGCCCTCCTCACCCACCTGCCTGTCCCCCAGCCCCCTGTGCTCCTCCTCTCCACACTCTGCTCCCACCTGCTCCTTCGGGGACTCTGGCCCGGGACCCTCGCCTGCCCGGTCTGGATTTAGTGACGGATGATGTATGGAATGAATTCAGAACTCAGAGGAAGGGCGTCCGCAGGCGTTCAAAATACAGTGGTACCTCGAGATAGGAATTTAATTCGTTCCGTAACCTTTGAGGCGTGGGAAACTATGAGACGCTCGAGTCGCGGTAAACTGGTGGGTCGTGTGCAGCCGGCCGATCCGCGCGATGACTCCTAACTCAACTGTTGCTCGTATTTCAAAGCAAAAATCGCTCGCTCGGCGGCTCGTATCTCAATAATCTCGTATGTTAGGGCACTCGTATCTCGAGGTACCACTGTACTGTAAATGCTGCTCGCAAGGGGGCTGTCTTCAGAGCAGAAACATAAAAACCTATCCAGGGCTCCAATTCCCTCTGGGGTTGGGTTCTGGGGAACGTAGCTGCCACACTGTCCCTCCCAGGAGGCAGGACAGGGTGAGGGGAGCAGGAACTGAATGCTTTGCAGCCATCACCATCCTGCAGAGAGCGGACCTCATTCACTCGCCAAACACGGACCAAGTCTCAGGAGGTGGGACTCTGAGAAAGGCACCAGGGGCCCAGGGATGGCAGAGCGGGGGGCTGCCTGCAGGGATGGCAGAGCTGCAGGGCCAGCAGGCGGGCGGGCACATCACCCGGCTGGTTCCCTGGTCCCGCTCCCCTCCTGCCTCTGACCAAGAACACCCCTGCTCGCCTCTCCTCCCCGAACCACCTCCAGTCCACTCTGTGGGGGGTCTCTGTGTCCTGATAGCACCCTGTGTCCCCCACACAGCGCTCAGACTCTCCACCGAGGGGAGCACCCCATTCTCCTCTAACTCTCCTGTCCCGGGAGACCCCACGTTCCCGGAGAGAGAAGAGAGCAGGCTGCTTATTTCTGCGCTCCCGCCACGAAGCCCAGTTCAACGGCTGCAGAAGGAGGCTGCATCCTGCGTTCGGGAGGATCCTGGCAGGCTGAAACCAGGATGGTCCCCCCGGGATTTCAGAGAAGGAAGCCACACAGGAAAGGGTTATCGGGGCCTCAGTTTCTGCCTCTGCAGAGGGGAGACGGGCTCCAGAGCGAGGGCGGACAGGAAGGAAGTCCTCGGCCCCTCGGAGGCCCCCGGCGATAACCGGCCCCCCTATCTTCAGCGCGCTGGCTGATTTCCCTATCAGGGCGCATCCCTCCGCTCGGCGCGTAAGAGACAGGCTCGGCCGCAGAGATCCTATCTCCCAGCAACCGACCTCTCAAAGGGTCGTTATCGGCAGTACCCACCTCCCTCCTGGTAGGCCCATTCCTAACTCCTCCCGGTAGCTAACCCCTTTATTCCGGGCCTGCCGGGCGCACCCACCCGCCCCGCCTTATCGGCAAGGCCCCTCCGCTGTTGTCTTTTCCAGGAAGGGTGTCTCCTATCTACAGGCCTCCAGTAGGCGCGAGGCCTGATCCTGGCTCCTGCTGCAGCCTGCACCCCCCACACCCCCTACGTGTGGCCTGCGACCAACCACCCGCCTCTCCGGGCCTCAGTTTCCCCTTCTTTCCCCTGCACAAGAAAGGGGGCGGGCTCAAGAGCCCTCCAGCTTGGAAAATGCAACTATCATCATCATCATCATCATCATCATCATCATCATCACCATCATCTCAGGGGCTGGATGGACAAGCCCAATTGGTATCATTTCCGCCTGTGCTCAGCCACAGAAGGCAGGAATGCCCAGCAGACAGAAAGCAGGGATGTTCCCAGGAATTCTGTTCTCCTGGGTTTGCTGCAGAAGACAAAAAAAAAACTCTCCACGTTCAGGTCAACCCTGCTTCCTGAATATGGGGGAAACCAGAATGGGGGCTGACACACCCCAAGAAGGCGAGCGCTAGCGGCGGCTGAGCGCATGCCGATCTGCCAACCCCCGGCTCCTGGCATGGAGTGCAGCCTGCAGGAACCTGTGGGGGCCTCTTGCGTGTGCTGACCCCGGGGGAGGCAGGGAAGAGGCTGCAGCCTGGCCAAGGAGCGCAGGCTCCTGAGGGGACAGCTGACCTCGGCCCTGACCCCGGCAGCCATTTCCCAGCCGCCTTGAACTTCATCGCGAGCGCCTTTCACGGAGAATGTCCGGAGCTCCCCCAAGCAGCACCTTGAAGGGTCTGCGGTGAGCAGCCTCCTCTGAGGGTGGGCCTGCGCCTCTTCCCTTCCGCCTCCCCAGCATCCAGCCACGCTTGGAAAACAGCAGTCGCTTAATAAATGCTCAATGAAGGCGGGAGTAGCATGCAAACATAGGCAGGAAGCCATCTGAGGACTGACGTCAAATGCACTCCAATGGCTGATCACTCAGGAGACGTCCCACATCCCACCCCCACCCCCCAACTTCCTCCCTGAAGCCCTAGTGGTGCCCACTCGCCGCCCCATTGAGGACTCAGGCCTCAGAGGAGGTGCAGGCCCGGGCCACCACTAGGCTCTGGCCTCAGGGCATGGGAGCACGGACCATCTCCTGAGCCCTCAGTGTCCCTGCCATGACAGTGTGTCCCTCCCAGGAGGCCACGTGGACTCCCATTCCCGGCTCAGACCTGGGCCTGCAGCCGCTGGGCACGGTGCTTCAACCAGAAGGTGCCAGGTCGCTTCCAGAGTCACTGAGCAGTGGAAGGCCCGGTCCCTGACTGGAGACCTCAGGGGTCCAGAGACACTTGAACTCTGGACTCGAGATCCTAAGTCCTCGGCCCAGCCCCGGCTCTCCCGGGCGACCTCAGTGCGGACTTTCCCTCGTGAGGCCTCCGGCTCCTCATCTGGTCTACAAAAGCCTGCCCTGTCTCCCCCAGAAGATAGCAAAGAAAACAGAAACAGAAAGCTTGCTCAGGTGGGGACTGTAGGTGCTAAGTACCATATTTTCTGGCATATAAGACGACTTTTTAACCCAGGAAAATTTTCTCAAACGTCAGGGGTCATCTTCCACGCTGGGTGTCATCTTATAGGTGAAGTATATCCCAAACTCTATATTTTAACTGGAAAAGTTGGGGGTCGTCTTATACGCCAGAAATTACGGTAATCCTGTTATTTAAATGAATGAATTACAAGCTCCCCACCCTGAAGTCCAGCCCTCTATGCTCCTGTGGAATTCCTCGCCCCAGCCCCTCACCTCAGCTCCAGGCACCCCACCCTGCGAGGTGCATGCAGCTGGGGTCACCCAGGCAGGCCCCTGCTGCTAGGGAATCAGAAATGGGGGTCAAGGTCTGTGAAGGTGGGCACCCGACAGATGGCACCGCTGTCCCAGCCCTGGGACCCTGCCCGATGGAACAAGGAGCGGCAGGTCACCTGGCAAGTACACCGCACACCCCGCCGTCCCCACACCCCGCCTGGGACCTGCCTGGCCGGGTGCAGCTCTGGGGCCACAGCGGCATCGGCTGCACAAGCCGAGGTGCCACCGTCGGAAAGAGACAAGTGCTGGCTTCACGGCATGCCAGAGCGTGGGCCCCGCAGCCAGGCGTGACCTTGGACGAGTGAGTGTGCCAGCTTCTCTGGGCCTCCGTTTACTTAGCTGTAAAGGGGGGTGCAAACAGCAACTCCCTCAGAGGGTCTGGATGAAATGAGTTCCTTTCTGGCCAGCGCCAGCGGCTGCTCCATTGCTATACGGAGGAGCGAGACACACCCTCTGATGCAGAGGCGCGGTCTGGAAAAGAGGTGAACGTGTCTCCGACCTCAAGGCCCCCCCGTCCATCCGTCCCAGGGGAAGAGTCAGGTAGAGATGGGCCTGCGCAGTGCGGCTTTGGTGGGGCGAACTCCTCAGAGACCGGGACCCAGATGCTCTGGGAGCGCCCCGAAAATCAGCCAAAATGACCGCCACCCCCTCCCCATCGTCTCGGGGCCCAATTTCAGTGGGCCCTTCCCCTCCTCCAGCCAAGAAAGGACAGAGCAGCTTGGGCTCGCTGGAGAGAATAATCCAGAAAGCACAGGGGTGGCCACAGAGAGGCACGACGAGGTGAAAACACCACCTGGGAGCACCCTGCTTGCCGCTCGAGGCCACAGGACCTTGCCGACCTCACCTATCAGCGCCTCCGATGCCTCCCCCGACAACGGGGACAGACAGACCTGCGTGCACTGGGCCTCACCCCCTGGCTGTCAGGCTTCAATGCGCCCATTGATAAAAGCGGCTCAGTAAAGACCGGTGTGGCTCAGTGGATAGAGCGTCGGCCTGTGGACTGAAAGGTTCCAGGCTCGATTCCGGTTGGGGGCATGTATCTTGGTGGCGGGCACATCCCCAGTGTGGGGTGTGCAGGAGGCGGCTGATCGACGTCTCTCTCTCATCGATGTTTCTGACTTTCTGTCCCTCTTCCTTCCTCTCTGTGAAAAATCAATAAAATATATTAAAAAAAAAAAAAAGAGGCTCAGCGCCCATAAGCACCCCCCAGATCCACCAGTTCCACCCAGGAACTCGGGGTAAGGAGCACCGGCGGGTCTTCAGGATGCAAAGGAGCATCGCACGGAAGCGTGAGGACCAGCAGGGCAGGGCGGAGGGACGGGCTTTGCAGACCGGGGACGTTTCTGCCGAGTCAGCACCCGAGGCCGAGCTCACGGGCTCCCACGGCCGCCACAGACGTGACCTCACCGGGGTTTTATGAGCTTCCCCGGCAGGTTCGCAGGCTGCACCTTCTCTGCTGAGGCGGTGAGACTGCGGGCTCCCCTGGTGCCCAGAGGCTGGGCCGCCTCCCCGAGCCGGCCCGGGCCCCCCGAGACCCCCGCCGGCTTCTTGATCTACGATCTGTTCCCGGCCGGGCATCTCGAGAGGAAATTAATTTTTAAAGAATATACTTCCTAGAACAACATGAAAGAGATGCCGTGTTTGTTTTTCCAGAGGAGCGGAGCGGGGAGCGAGGCAGGGAGGCCTGGGGCCCGATCCGGGATGTGTTTCCCAGTCTGCAGGAGGGGGGTGGGGGGCATGTCCCCCGAAGAGGGGGGCTGTGTGGGCCCCCCAAAGCCCCCCAGCGAGGAGCGTGGGTTCTGATGACCCGTGGCCGGCACTGGTCTCCTGCCTCACGCCTTCTCCTCTCCCCTCCCCGCAGTCGGCACTCGGCTCCCGTGCGCACTTCATCCTGTGCCCTCCTGGTGCCCCTGCGATGCCAGCCCCTCCCTGGGGCACTTTTTTTTTTTAATATATTTTATTGATTTTTTCACAGAGAGGAAGGGAGAGGGATAGAAAGTCAGAAACATCGATGAGAGAGAGACATCGATCAGCCGCCTCCTGCACACCCCACACTGGAGATGTGTCCGCAACCATGGTACATGCCCTTGACCGGAATCGAACCTGGGACCTTTCAGTCCGCAGGCCGACGCTCTATCCACTGAGCCAAACCGGTCTCGGCCCTGGGGCACTTTTGACTATTCTAAGGCCCAGCTCCATCCACCGGCCCTGCCTGCATGTCCTCCCTGCAACCCCAGGCTCAGGGGTGAGGACTCACTGCAGCCTGGAGGCTGCTGAGCAGGGAGCCCCTGGCTGGGGGAGGACGGAGCTGGGACCGCGGGGTGGGGAGGGAGGAGCAGGGCCCGGCTCCGGCTCTCCCCCTCTGCGGGGGCCACTATTCCCACGTAACACCCAGTGGAATGAGGTCACGGCTGGAAAATGTGGTGGAAACTGGGGCAGCGTGAGGAAGGGGCTGTGGACATGGGGCGCACCCGGCAGGGCTCGGTCCCCAGGCTGCATCCTGGTCCTCGGCTGTGTGTGAAGGGAACCGAAAACAGAGGCCCATCCCTTTGGAGCAGCGGTTCTCAACCTGTGGGTCACGACCCCTTTGGGGGTCGAACGACCCTTTCACAGGGGTCGCCTAAGACCCTCGGAAAATGCAGATATTGACATCACGATGCATCACGGTAGCAACATTTCATGGTTGGGGGTCACCACCCCATGAGGAACTGTATGCAAGGGTCGCGGCCTGAGGAAGGTTGAGAACCACTGCTTTGGAGAAAAGGCCGGTCGCGCCAGGCAGCCCTTGGTCCTGGTGACCATCTTGCCCGGCTCCGCGATCCCGCCATCTCCTCGTGTGCAAACTGAGGACAAGACCCACCGCATCACTGGCAGGTGAGGAGAGACTGGGTACCTGCCAAGTGACAGGCCTTCCAGGACAGCTCTCCCACTGTCCCCAACCAGAGGCACATCGCGGAGAAGTGACCGCGGTTACACTTGTCGGCGTGAACCCGTCTTCAGAAACGGACGGAGCCATCCCGGAGCCTGCTGCTCGCAGAACACGGAGGGGAAGGGATTCCAGAGCAAGGCGAGCATGCCAGAGGCGAGGTCATGACCCTGGGCTCACCTGCAGGCGGACGGAGCCACTGGGAGGGAGCTGGGACTCGCTTTTCTGGGAATCTCACAATTCCGGCCACGAGGCACCGGCCACAGACACTTTCAGATTTAAAAAAATAATAATAAAATAAAATAAAAAAGGGCCAGAGGACCACTGCCAAACTCTGACCTCTGACCCCGGTGCAGACAGGCTGCCGCTCCCTATGGAACGTTCTTGTCCGGGTAAATGGAGGTGATGATGCTCCCCGCCTCGCTCGCACAAAGCACTGCACAAGACCGCCAGCGCTGGACAAACGTGAGCTGCGTTTTTAAATTCCCGGTTAACACGATTGCCGCTCTCCCACCAAGGTCTCCTTCCCTCCTCCTCCGGCATCAGCACTTTCTCAGCGATAAACCGGAGTCATCAAGAGCACCACGCTCCCCGACTACGGTGAGTGACAAGGTCGCCGGGCAACATCCGGGAGACGGGGAGACGCTTTCTGGGTCCAGAATTCAACGCCCCGCAAACCCTGAACGCCTCACCGAGAGCAGATCTGGTGGCCTGGGCTCTCTGCCCGGCCCCGGGGATGGTGGCTGATTTCCATGAGCAGCGCAGTGAAACGGATGGACTGGCTGGCGCAGAGTAACGGCGCAGGAAGTTTGGGGGGACCCCTATGAGAGAAAGGCCAGCCAGCAAGCAGGCTCTCTCCAGGCACATCTGGCTTCCAAGTTCTAGACAGGACGGGCCTGTGCCCCGGCCAATCAGCAGGCAGCAATGTGGCCCAAAGGGGTCAGCGGGGGTCTGCCCCAGCACCAGCCAGCACTGCCCCCCTGCAATGCTTTGCTTGATGCGAAGCACCTCAGTTCGCCTTCACAGGTGTTGCAAACTCTGTCTTTTCCAATCGACTCTAAGGCTTCAAGGCAAAGACACAGATGAGGCCTGGAGCTCCTGCGTCTCACCCCCCCCCCTCCCTGGGCCACAGAGCTGACAAGGGGGCACGGGAGCCCTAGAGACCCTCGGGGAACCCAGGCCTTTTGCTTGTACAGCCAGCGCCAAATAAATGCTTAACGGCTGTGGGTTAGTCAAAGTGGGGAATGATGTGCCCAGCCGGCGTGGCTCAGTGGTTGAGCATCGACCTGTGAACCAGGAGGTCATGGTTCGATTCCCGGTCAAGGGCACATGCCTAGGTTTTGAGCTCAGTCCCCACTGTGGGGTGTGCAGGAGGCAGCCGATCAATGATTCTCTCTCATCACTGATGTTTCTATCTCTCTCCTTTCCTCTCTGACATCAATAAACATATATATATATTTTTAAATATATTTCATTGATATTTTACAGAGAGGAAGGGAGAGAGAGAGAAAGTCAGAAACATCGATGAGAGAGAGACATCGATCAGCCGCCTCCTGCACGCCCCACAGTGGACATGTGCCCACAACCAAGGTACATGCCCCCGACCGGAATCGAACCCGGTTCCTTTCAGTCCGCAAGCCGACGCTTTATCCACTGAGCCAAACCGATCTCGGCAATATATATATTTTTAAAAAGGATGGGAATTAATGAAAGAAAAAAAAAGAAAAGAAAAGAAAAGAAAAGGAAGGGAGAGAGGGAGGGAGGGAGGAAGGGATGGATAGAAGGAAGGAGGGAGAAAGGGAGGGAGGGAAGGTAAGGGATCACACTCAATACTTCTCACCAGGGGAAGACAGATCATGGACCCTGGGAAAATGCTCAGGCCCATCCATTGCTCCCTCTCTCGGACCCACCTCCCCGCCAGGTGCTCAGGAGTCCACTCGGGTCCGGCTCTGCCTTTGATCAGCTGCGGCGCTGCCGGGGAAAGCGGAATCCGCAGCTGAAAACGGTGCCAGACACCCCGGAAAGCTTCTCACGGGCATGAGGCCTGGGCCCAGGAGAGGCTCCTGTTCCCAGGGCCTGGACCTCGGCCAGGGGCCCGGGGAGGGGGAGGCTGATTTCATCCCACTTAACCCAATTTGCCGGGCCCAGGAGGCGGCTAACGAGCAGCCTGCGCCCACAGAGCCATCGATACCGCTTTCCAAATCAAGTTACCAAATTGGTCTCCAAGCCGCTTCAAAGGGGCCGGGCCGACGGGTCACCAGCGCGGCATCCTGCCGGCCATCTGGCTCCGCTCCCTGCTGCCAGCAGCTCCGCCGGCCTCGGCCTCGGCCTCGGCGGCAGGGACAAGGGTGGTGCCTTTGTCTCCATGTGGGGACCCTCCTTCCCCCAAATGCCGGATGCCCCAGAATGAAACTCCTCGTAGGAAACGTGGGACCATGACAGGAGGTTAAGGAAGGGACAGGTGCGAACCTGGCCGTGGATGTGGCTCCAGCAGCTTGGGGGATCTGGGAGCCAAAGGAGGAAGAGGAAAGTCCCCCACGCAACTGCATCCAGTTCCCCCCAAAATCTCCCCAATAAGCACCCCGGGCTGGTGAAGGTCAGCGTCCAGCATCCCCTAGAGCAGTGGTTCTCAACCTTCCTAAGGCCGCGACCCTGGCATACAGTTCCTCATGGGGTGGTGACCCCCAACCATGAAATTTTGCTACCATGATGCATCGTGATGTAAATATCTGCATTTTCCGCTGGTCTTAGGCGACCCCTGTGAAAGGCTCGTTCGACCCCCAAAAGGGGTCGCGACCCACAGGTTGAGAACCGCTGCCCTAGAGACCCCGGACAACAGCACCGAGAGGGACCCCTCCGGACAAGAATAACCGCGAGCGGCTTCCACCCAGGTTTTCATCGGAGCTCCACCATACCCCGTGAGCTCCATCCTCACGGCCCCCATTTCACAGACAGAGAAACTGAGGCCATGAAACCCGAGCAGAGGCCCAGCTGGCTGGCGAGTGGCAGGCGCGGAAACCGAGCTCATCCTTCTTCCCGCCGCAGGGCCTGCGTGGCCTCTACGCCACCCCGGCTCGGTGGCTGAGACCTCGGTGACGTCCGCCGCCTCCTCTATAATTAAACATCAAAACGGTCCAGGGGACCCGGCACAGGAACGAAACAGGCCTTCCTCCCTACCGACGGCACCTCCTTCTGACGGAGAGCCCTCGGGACGCGAGGCACGTGGTCATCTTATCTCCCAGCGCCCCCGAGTCCCGAAGGGCATGGGCCGGTTCTCTCTCCTCCAGAGGAGAAAGTGGCTCCAGAATGCCGAGCACCCCGTTTTCCGGCGCATAAGACGACTTTTTTTTTTAATATATTTTATTGATTTCTTACAGAGAGGAAGAGAGAGGGATAGGGAGTCGGAAACATCGATGAGAGAGAGACATCGATCGGCCGCCTCCTACACACCCCCCACTGGGGACGTGCCCGCAACCAGGATACATGCCCCCGACCCGGAATCAAACCCGGGACCTCCAAGTCTGCAGGCTGACGCTCTATCCACTGAGCCACACCGGTTTCGGCAAGACGACTTTTTAACCCAGGAAAACCTTCTCAAACGTCGGGGGTCGTCTTATACGCCGGGTGTCATCTTGGAGGGCGGGTGCATCTTAAACTCTATGTTAACTGGGAAAGTTGGGGGTCGTCTTATACTCAGGAAAATACGGTGAACAACAAATACATATCTATCAACAAGTGAATCTAAAAATTAAGTGAATTAAAAATTTGATCAACAGAATAAAACTGGTGAATATAATAGAATCAGGAGCACAGAAAGGGAGTGGACTGATAATTCTCAGGAGGACAAAAATCATAAAGCATCAAACAGACTGTGAAATTACAGCAGAAAGAATAAAGTTAGGTGAGGTAGATAAGTGATCAATCAAAGGACTTGTATGCATGCATATAAGCATCACCAATGATCACAGACACTGGGGGGTCGGGGTATGCCTGGGAGGGAGGGGGGGCAATGGGGAGATATGTATAAAAAATTAATAAAAATTAATAAATTAACCAAAAAAAAAAGGAAAATACGGTAATATGCACGAGGTCACACAGCCAGGACCCAGGAGGATGCTCCTCCTGTGCGCTGGGAATAGCTGGTCGGTGCTGGGACGCTAGAGAAGAGATGACGCCGATGCTTATGGGCTGGAGAGACCCCGGAGGCCTAACGCCAAAGCAGTGGATCTCCGCTGAGGGCGATTCTGCAAACAGCTAGCCATCGTCATCACTGGGAACGAGGTTAGAGGAGACCTGCTACCGGCGGCTCATTGGCAGAGGCAAGGGATGCTGGGAAACACCCTACTATGCACAGGATTACCCCTTCCCCCTCTCCCCCAGAGTGAGCTACCTGGTCCAACACAGCGACAGGGCCCGGGCTGAGAAGCTCTGCTAGACCCGTCACCTGTCCCTTCAGCTTCTTCCTGGCCCTGATGTCATTCAGGAAGACCTTCCCGATGACTCTACCCGAGAAAGCCATACTTGATGGATTTGCATGAAAACTGAACACGGATCACTCCGGAGGCCAGCTGAAGCCTCCAGAGCAGTGGTTCTCAACCTTCCTCAGGCCGCGACCCTGGCATACAGTTCCTCATGGGGTGGTGACCCCCAACCATGAAATTTTGCTACTGTGATGCATCGTGATGTCAATATCTGCATTTTCCGATGGTCTTAGGCGACCCCTGTGAAAGGGTCGTTCGACCCCAAAGGGGTCGCGACCCACAGGTTGAGAACCGCTGCTCCAGAGAAAGCCGCCAGAACTGAGCCAAGGGCTGAGATGCAATGCCTGAAATCATGATGCCAAGAGCGCCTGAGACACACACCCCTCCCCGAACCCTCTCTATGACAGGCAGGCCGCCGTGCCTTCTCCCAAGGGCACACGCCTGACGCCATGGAGCCACTGGGTGGGTGGGGAAGGCCACGAGGGACATCTCCCAGCCCTCGGGCCCAACGCCCCACAGTGGCACTGCCTCTTCCTTCAGAACCTCGGGGGAGAGACTGCGGACAGGGTGAGAGAAGAGCTGGAAGACAGGTCTCAGCTGGCAGAGAAGGCCCCAGATCAGGCTCCGTTCCCCAGCATGATCGCCTCACTTAGGTCATGCCAGCTCACAGCGGGCTCCCCAGCTTTGCTCTGATCCCCTCGAGGGCCACCCCCGAAAGGCACGATGATAAACAGGAGCTGTGCAAGCCCTCGGTCCGTGGTGACCTGCCGTGGCAGCCATAGGAGGCCAAGGCACTGGGCAAAAGCCTTGCTGGCCACACAGAGCGGGTGGAGGAGATGAATCCGGGCCCCCCCCCCGGCCACACAGCCAGCCAGAGGGGCAGAGCTGGGGCCTGGGGACGGGGAGTGGGGGGGTTCGGGGGCCTCTCGCCCCACCAACACCCCCCGGAAAACAATTCTAAATCCATTTCCCAGATGCCAACGTAGAGGCGGGATTTGGACTTACTCTGCCTGGAGTTTGATATTTTATTTTATTTTATTTAATATATTTTATTGATTTTTTTACAGAGAGGAAGGGAGAGGGATAGAAAGTCAGAAACATGAGAGAGAGACATCGATCAGCCGCCTCCTGCACGCCCCACACTGGAGATGTGCCTGCAAGCAAGGTACATGCCCCCGACCGGAATCGAACCGGGGACCTTTCAGTCCGCAGGCCGACGCTCTATCCACTGAGCCACACCGGTCTCGGCTGATCATTTATTTTTTAAAATACCATTATTTTAAATCGAGGCATGGATGAAAAGGGTACGAGTGTAAAATAGCAGCCACTGCAGCTGGCCACGGGAGAAGTCCGGGTAAGGCTCGGCCTGCCGGGGCCTGCAGGATGGCCGCAGAACAACAGCCGAGAAGGGGCTGCCTCCCCCCGAGGAGGACTCTTATCCCACTGATCTGGGCGGGGCCCCGGGCCCCGTGCCCCGGCCCCGACCCCCGACCTGCACAAAGTGCAGGGGCCGGCCGCACAGCCAGGAGGCTCCCCGCCTGGCGCCACCGCCCCAGTTACGCAAGCCCGAATAGTTTGAATAGCACCCCCAGGGGGACGGAGAGGTGGGTGAAACCCAGTGGTCCCAGCGGGCAGGTGACCTTGCACTTTCCTTTTAAAAGGAAACGCACACAGGTGAAACTCTCCTTCCTGGGCCCTCTGAGATCTGGGAAACTCGGGGTGGCCTTGGGCCCGTCCCCACCATTTCTTATTGGCACGTGGCCTTGGACGAGCCATTTACACCTCCAAACCTCAGCGTCCCTCCAGGGAAACTGTGAACAGCCTGGCGTGCAGCTCGGAGGAGGGCAGCCGTGAGTTCAGCCCCCAGCGAGCAACAGCCATCGTGACGCCTGGTATGTGCCACGGAGCCCAGGACGCCGGGAGCCTCCGGCCAGGGCTCAGCTACAGCTCCGAGTGCTTGCAGCATTCTTAGGGTTTTGGGGGGGGCTGCAAGAGACCCGCAGATGGCTCAGCCTGGTGCCCCTCACAGCCGTCTTTCTCCAGCCAGATCACCTCGCCAAGCCATGCCCAGCCCACTGCTGGCTTTTCATCCGTCTCCCCTCCCTCACACCCCCACCCCCGCCCCAGTCCATGAAGCATGGATCCCTTTTGCTGGTGCATCTTCTCTTCCCAGATCGGAGTGCAGAGTCACGGAGCGGGCGGGAAGGGCACCGCCACCCTCTGATGGGGAGCTCAGAACACAGGCAGGTCCGATGAGACGGAAGGGGAGGGAGGAACCACCCAGGAGCTGGAAGAAACCCGCCCCTTCCTCCTCAGTAACCAGGAGACAAAAATGAAGACCCCCAGAACCGCCCCTCCAGCCGAGCTAACCCACCCGTATAAAATGAAGCACGCAGCCCCCCAGTCACTGACACCAGCCTCAGTGTCCTCATCCACCAAATGGGCATGAGGCCCCTGCCCTGTCCACCTCGCCCTGGGGAGGGATTCCGGGGAGATGGATGATGGGTACATTCTCTGTGAGCGGGGAGGTGCACTCCATTATGACAGCCCCACCGAACCCCGGCCACGTGGGGACCCCGGGAGGAAACAGCAGGAAGGTGATACACTCAAGACAGCGCTCCTTGGTCAGACCAGCCTGGGCTCTGCATTCCTCCCCAGGGAAGCTTACACTTTCCCAGTTTGCATTTCCGGGAACGAATGGCCTTACTTTTCATAGGTGTGATTTTTTGTAAACACCTTAGGGGTAAAAACATCAGAACCGCAAGGGAATCTGGTATCCCACCTCTCTCTAATCTGCATCATTTACTTTCTGCAGCTACCGGATGCGCCCACCAGCTCCCGTTCATGCGCACAGCGGCCCTCGAGGAGGAGGCCGAGATGCAGCCGTCTGAAATGAAAAGCCTGCCCTCTGGCCAAGAAGGAACATGATGAGGCTCGGGCTGCTCCCTCCCAGGACCGGAAGCTTTTGGGGCCTGAAGCCACGCCCTGGAGAGCGTGGAGATGCTCACCAGCACCCACGTCTGATCCCGGTCATCCCCTCGCAGCCCCAACTGGGGAACCGAGGGTGAGGCCTCTTCCGGAATTGATGGGAGATGGCCAACTAGAACACCGGCCCCACGCCACCCCACCTCATGCAAAGACACAGCATCTCTGAGTGGCTCTGCTCCATGCAGCATCCCAGGGTGGTCACCTGGGGGCTCACAGAGCCAGGGCCTGCCAGTGGGGTCCCCCCATGAGGAACTGCATTAAAGGGACGTGGCATTAGGAAGGTTGAGAACCACTGATCTAGAGACCAGCCCACGCTGGTCCTAAAAGCCCAAAGGAAGAGCCGGGAGAGGGAGGATGGGAGGCATCGAGTCAGCCTGGACGAAGCGTGTAAAACGAGGTCACGCCTGGGAGTGACGGGCTTCCGGGGCTCGCTCACACACGCCAGCTCTGTGGCTTTGTCAGGGGGTGACACGCAACACCTTATCTCCCTCCGCGTCGCGTCAGGTGAGACCCAGCAATAACCGTGAACTTGAGCGATGCTCACGAAGATTACGACAGATACAGCAGCAAGCACCTTGAGATTGGCACCCGACACGGGTCACCTCCCTTGACCCGGCTGCCTCCGGGCTTGCAGTTTCCTCGGAGAGGCTGAGCGAGTGGCCCGAAGCGGGGTACCTGCAGCTCGCACCCAGGGAATGAGGCGGCCTGCCAGCCCGGGGGGCCAGGGCCGCCATCTGGACTTGCATCCGGGACGGGACTCAGCGGGCAGTGGGCCTTTTCCTGACCGCGCGGGTGGTTTTCTGTGCAGAATGCTCCCGGGGTGCGGGTGTGGATGGGCCACCAAGGCCGGCTCAGGCTGGGTTCAGGTTCAGGACCACAGGGAGCCACCCGCTCCTGGGAAGGAAGGAGGAGGAGGAAGCAGCCTCGCCCACCTGCCTGCTGCAGCGCTCAGCTGTGCCCCTGCCTCCTGTGCCCTGAGGATGGACCCTCTCGGGGGGGCGGGGGGCATGTCTCCAGGGCCGGGGCAGGGGGGTCTGGCCGGGGCCGGGGCTGAGGCAGGAAAGAGACACAGAGCTGACAGCCAGCCGGCCTCAGGGCAGGGCAGGCCCGCGTGGGGCCCCAGAGGAAGTCAGAGGCGGCGCCCCGCACGCCTTCCTGGTTTCTGAGAAAGACCATCAAAGCGCAGTGCGTGGGGGCCGCTGCCGTGGGGAGCTCACCCCGAGCAGAGGTCCGGCCCGGGCATGCAGGGCTGCCTGCCCCTCGCGCCTGCCCGGACCCTGCACGCCAGGCCCCTCCCCCGCCCCCACTCGCAGACAGGATGCTCCATCTTGGGCCAGCCGTGCCCACCGACACCTCAGCATCACCCCGCCCCCCTGGGTCACCCCGGCTTTTCCTCCAGTCCACCAGGAGGAGGACCCTACCTGCAGGCTGCGTGGCTGAAGGCAAACCAAGTTCTACTTCGGCTGGTCCCCCTCACCCAGAAAATCCCTCCCACGGCAAGCGGGTGTCTACAAGGAACAGGCTACCCCGGGGTGGGGTGCGGGCAGGCGGCCTGCAGGGCCTGGAGCCCAGGGGGGCAGGCCACAAAGGAGGCTCTGTTCCCAGGGAGGGCTGCGGAGCAAAGACTGGCACAGGCTGGGTTCAGGCTCGGAGGACTCGACGCTGATAGTGTTCACACTAACCCTTCAGGCTAAGGACTGTGACCATCCCATTTTACAGGTAAGAAAACTGAGGTTCAGCGAGTGCACGTCTCCCTCCACCCGACACCAGTGCTCTGAGCCACTGGGCCAGGCCCGTCCTGTCTCCCCGGGGTCTGTGCGCCAAACCCCTGGGAGCACACATGACCTGACGTTGACCAGCGGTGCGACCTGGATGAGGCACTGCATCCCTCTGAGGCCTGGCTTCCTGCTCTGCCAGCGAGGATGGATCCTCCTCACCTCACCTGCTCCACGGTGTGGCTCGGTCTGACCGATGCCAGGGCCCGCCCTGGGTAGAGCGCACAGTAGGTCGTAGAAATGGTAACTGCTCAGTGGGTGTGAGGGAGAGGAGACAGACACACCCAGAGACAGATAGACAGACGGACAGCCTGGCCTGGCTTCTCTAAAACGGCCACGAGCTGGCCATCAGGAACAGAGAGCAGCGAGACGCTCCCTAAGGCACCCACTGTGTGGGGAGCCCGCCAGCATTAGATTCCTGTTCTCCTTCTCCCCCTGGGGAGGGAGGCCCCGAAGAAGTGGGGACCTCGGAGACCTGGGGGGAACAGCAGCAGAGCCTCCGGGGACAGCAAAGCGGGCAACACACACCTGCCCAACCTCAGCCTCGCCCACTGCACTGGCCCCAGGGCTGACAGCCTGGAGGAGGCAGGAGCGACCGTCAGCGAGTCCTCCCTCCCAACCCAGCTCCGGGGTCGCCGATGGACCCCTGACGAGGAAACGTCGAGAAGGTGATGCCATCCCCTCTCCAGGCTGACCTGCACCTGCAAGAACCGGCCCGGGGCCTGCTGGGAAGCGGGGAAGGGAACTTGCAGGCAGAGTCGGAGACAGAGGCGGCTGTGCGGGTGCGGGGGGCAGCCTGCCATCGCCCGGAGCCCAGACCCTCCTGGAGGAGGAGGCCTGGACGGAAGGGTTCGCGTGGCCGTCTCCTAGTGGGTGCCACCCCCTCACCCCCCATCAGACTGTGGCTTTACGAAGCGGCAGACGGGGCTGCCTTGTGTACACCCCTTGGCAAAGGCAGGTGCCGGGGCAGAGTAAGAGCCCAAGGAACGTCTGTTAAATGACTGTGTGAGCAGATTCTCGCCCTAAAACTAATTCCACGCGGTGACTGCCACTCAGCGAAACGCCCGCCAGAGCCTGAGCGCCGCTGCCCGCCTGCAGTCACGGTCAGCCGACGCCAAGGCGGGGCCGAGGAGACACCGACATGTCGCCCAGCAGGCCGAGTGCGTCCCCTGCAGCCGATCGTGGTCCGGGGCCACCGTGGTGATGGTGGGCAGCACCAGGCTCTGGACGCCCTCGCCAGATGCGAGCTTGCTCTGGCCCCGCACCTTGCTAAGGGCTCCACACCCCGTCTCCGTTGATCCTCTGACCTTAGAGCAGTGGTTCTCAACCTTCCTAAGGCCACGACCCTTGCATACAGTTCCTCATGGGGTGGTGACCCCCAACCATGAAATTTCGCTACTGTGATGCATCGTGATGTAAATATCTGCATTTTCCGATGGTCTTAGGCGACCCCTGTGAAAGGGTCGTTCGACCCCCAAAGGGGTCTCGACCCACAGGTTGAGAACCACTGCCTTAGAGACACAGGCAGCCATCCCCATGGCATGGAGGACACCAGGACTTTGAGAAGCTAGGCCCGCCCCATGGCTAAGGTCGCTCATCTGGAAAGTAGAGGGGGGGGGGCAGGATTCACACTCAGCTCTGCCTGTCTCCCGAGTCCAGGTCTCAGGCCTGGTGACAGCACCAGCCCCTCCCTGGGATCACTGTCTCCAGTCCACACACTCCCACGTGGGGTCTCCGTGGGGAAGCGGGGAGCGGGGCTATCTTCTCTCTAAACCAGGTCTCCGCAGTGCCTCGCACACAAGGGGCACTGAGTACATACTAGTGACGCTGAATTACACCATCGACCAAGTCCCACCCACAAAGTGGGAGCAGCAACATCCACCCCCAGGCCTGTTGGAAGGCAAACCCACGAGAAGAGCTGTTCACTCAGGCCCATGTTGTTATACATGCACCGCCGATTCCCACCAACCTGTATCTGTGGTTGATAACCGGAAAGATGAACGTGCACAAAACTTAGCACATGCCCACGCACACCAGGGTATGAACACATATGCGCAGCCTGGCCGGCGTGGCTCTGTCACTGAGCATCGACTTGTGAACCCGGAGGTCATGTCATGGTTTGGTTCCCGGTCAGGGAACAGGCCTAGGTTGCAGGCTCGATCCCCAGTGGGGGGTGTGCAGGAGGAAGCCAGTCAATGATGCTCTCCCATCATCGATATTTCTATCTCTCTTTCTCCTTCCCTCTGCCCTCCTCTCTGAAATCAATAAAAATATATTTTTTTAAATACATCTATGCATATGTGTGTGTGGACATGTGCATGTGGTGTGTCTGTGCATGCATGCTATGTGCACGAATGTAGTTATGGAGAGAGATCTGTGCATGTGGTGTGTCTGTGCGTGCATGCTGTGTGCACGTATGTAGTTATGGAGATAGATCAGTGTGCATGTGGGGTGTCTGTGCATGCATGCTGTGTGCATGTATGTAGTTATGGAGATAGATCCATGTGCATGTGGTGTGTCTGTGCATGCATGCTGTGTGCACATATGTAGTTACGGAGAAAGATCCGTGTGCATGTGGTATGTCTGTGTGTGCATGCTGTGTGCACGTATGTAGTTACGGAGAAAGATCCGTGTGCATGGGGTGGTTTTCTAACTGAGGGGGAAACTCAGGGCAGCCAGCAGAGCAGTAGCCGGATATTCATCGGGTGACGGGCCTGCAGACAGCCCCCTGCATAGCCCTGCCCTGGAGGCCACAGGATGGACGTGGCGAGCCCATGGCCCTCGGGGGCTCAGCCACTTCGGGGACGCTGGGGCCGGGGAGGAGGAAGCAGAGGACTTCCCCGGCGCTCGCCTTCCCAGGCTCAGGACAGGACAGAAAGGAAGCACACGCCACAAACGTGTTTGCCTGCCCTGCACGGGGTCGGGGAATGACCCGCCGACGGCTGTCTCAGGCCCGCGAAGCCATTAGGTCTGGCCCTGCCGAGGCATCCGGGGTGCGTTCATCAAGTGTCTGACCAACGACAGCAGGCTGATTCTTAAGTTGGTAATTCTGTATGGCCCTCCAATGACGTGATCAATATCCAACTGGCCCTGGGCAGAGAAAAGGGTCCCCTGTCCTGCCCTTCCCTTGACATAACCCTTCCTCGTCCCTTCACCCCTTCATTCACCGCTGCCAGGCGATGGGCAGAGAGGAAGGCGGTACCTAAACGGATGCACGGTGCTGTGTGCACCTGTTAGGACGGGGGCAGGGGTGAAAAGACGGCCTGAGCTGCCACCTGAACCCCCACACTCCACATTCTGGGGTCCATCCCCACGCCTGTGGCTGGGACCCCTCCTGGCCAGGAGCACCAGAATTCCGGCCGAGGGGCCGTGAGTGTAACCCCCTCCCGGCGGTGAGGCAGACCCCGCTCCTAAAACCTCTGCCCACGGGGCGCTCAGTGCCCAGGAGCGGGGAGAGCAGTCAGCAGAGGCGGCCGCGGGGTGGGGAGGGCGGAGGGGCCGGGGCCCAGGGCCCTGCCAAGTTTTCCAGAGGAAATGAGTAACCCGTCGTCAGGCCGTCACACTCCGCCCGGCGAGGAAGTGGCATTGTCTGGGGACCGAGCGAGGCCCTTACATAACAGGCCGCCCCTCCCCTCCTCCCACCCCCCCTCGCGTTCGGGCCATGGCCGTATTTGGGGATTGGCAACAACATCTGATGAGCACCTCTCCCCTGTGTAAACACTGGCTTTATTAGGGTGGTGGAGAGAGGCCGGCCCGGAGTCCTCGCTGGCTCGCTGCTGAGAATGAAATCAGCTCCGAGCTGCTGAGATGCCCACTTCTCGTCCGCTCATGGTGGACCGAGTGGCTGGGAGGCTCAGTGGTTAGGCCCAGACGCCACCCCACCCCTCACCGGCTCTGTGCCCTGGCTGCCTTATGGGAAAACGGGGAACCACGTGCCCGGCTGGGGTGGCTCCGTGGCTGAGCATCGATCCAGGACCCAAGAGGTCACTGGTTCCATTCCCGGTCAGGGCACATGCTTGGGTTGCAGGCTTGATCCCCAGTAGGGGGTGGAGGGTGGGGGGCACGTGCAGGAGGCAGGCAATCAATGATTCTCTCTCATCATGGATGTTGCTATCTCTCTCTCCCTCTCCCTTCCTCTCTCACAAAACCGGGGACCACTTGCGCCTGGATCCTGGGGCTGCTAAGAATGAACTGGCATCAGACACATACATGGGCCTCAGAAAAGCACTTTGTACCAAAAAAAAAA
>JAAGEH010000297.1:22136225-22151064 GCA_011751065.1 Lasiurus cinereus | reverse complement strand
TCCCCGGCAGCCTTATCAGCACAGGGACCGCGGGAGGAAATGTTTTTGGAAAACTAAGGACCGCTGCCAAACACGCGTCCGGGTTCTCGGAGCTGCTGGCGAACCCCAGGGTGGAAGTCCCCACCTTGGCCCCTTTGGGGGCCTTATCGCGCCCTCCCTCCCTCTCCCCCTCCGGAGAGAGGCTCAGGCACCGGGGGCAGCTTCGCCAGAATCTCCACCTGCCGCCCCCCCCGCATCCCAGCCACTCGCATTCAGCAGAGGGCCCATGCGTAAAGGCAGAGCAAGTAGGGATGGGACCCTGCGGGAGCCCCCCGGCCACGTCCCTTTCCCCACTGTGGCCCCCAAGTCTCTTGGTGACAACCTTTCAGCAAATCAACATCATCTGTTCTTTCCAAAGCACTAACTACACTTAGTCTTCATGCGACAACTCTCTTTTTTTTTTTAATATATTTTATTGATTTTCCACAGAGAGGAAGAGAGAGGGACAGAAAGTTAGAAACATCGATGAGAGAGAGACATCGATCAGCCGCCTCCTGCACGCCCCCTACTGGGGATGCACCCGCAACCAGTGTACGTGCCCTTGACCGGAATCAAACCCGGGACCCCCCAGTCCGCAGGCCGATGCTCTATCCACTGAGCCAAACCAGTTTCGGCGACAACTCTCTTTTGATAACCACGTTTCGTCCATTTATGTAAAACTAGAGGCCCGGTGCACAAAATTCATGCATGGGGTGTGGCAGGGTGTCCTTCAGCCCAGCCTGCTCCCTCTCCAATCTGGGACCCCTTGAGGGATGTCCAGGTAGGATGGGGCCTAAATAGGCAGTCAGACATCCCGCTCACAATCCAGGACTGCTGGCTCCAACTGCTCACCTGCCTGCCTTCCTGATTGCCCCTAACCGCTTCTGCCTGCCAGCCTGATCACCCCTAACCACTCCCCTGCCTGCATCTGCTCCTGGCTGATGGCAAGAGGTTGAGCGAATCACCAAACGGCTAGACCGCACGGCAGTCCCTGCAGCCAGACGGGGAGAGAAGCTTAAAACCAGGCGGGATGCTGGGCTCCCGGGGGAGGCCTCAGGGACTTTCTGTCCACTTCCTAACCTTCCTAGGGAGCCCAGGGCCCCCACACTGCAGGCCTGGAAAGGCAGCCTCGCCGCTGAGACAGGTGAGGTCAGCGAGGGGGAAGGCCCCGAGCAGAAGCCAGACTCCTACAGGCAGAGCGGACCTGGGGCGTGCGACCTCCAGCCTCTGGCATCGGTGTCCGTTCTATAAGCCTGTGCCACCGCGGGCAACAGTGCCTGAGAAGGGCCCGCTCAGGGCAGAGCCTCACCTCCCAATTTCACAAACCGGGGAGACGCACCGGCCTCCAAAGGCTCAACCCCGGACAAGCGGACACCGTGTCACTACACAACACCTGTCCAGAGAGCTTCAGGAAGAGGCCTGGCTTTGCTACCTGAATCCTTCCAGCAGCAGAAATCGCCTCCCCATTTCTGGAAGTACAGTGGTACCTCGAGATACGAGTGCCCTAACATACGAGATTTTTGCGATACGAGCCGTCGGGCGAGCGATTTTTGCTTTGAAATACGAGCAACATTTGAGATAGGAGTAATCTCGAGGATCGGCCGGCTGCACACGACCCACCAGTTTACCGCGACTCGAGCGTCTCATAGTTTCCCACGCCTCAAGGTTACGGAACGCATTAAACTCGTATCTCGAGGTACCACTGTAATGGGCATCAAAGAGGAACGTTCAGGCCTCCACCTGCTGCAGAGGGGCCGTGCCAGCAGGTGCACGCTTCCCGGCAGCCCAGGTCCCGCCCGAGGTGCGGCGGCAGGCGGCTTTACCAAATAAACCACACACACACCAACGCCACCTCCGGCTTCCTGCCCTGCACATGCGGCCCACGGTGAGGGAGGGGATGCCAGCGTGCAGGCCGCACCTGGAGGGCTGGGCGAATACTGCTCCACACACCTCCACCCTCCCACCGTGCGCGGGAGCGAGGGACGCGGTGCACCCCAGGCCAGGAGACTCGGCAGGCACCTGGCACCTGCCTGCGCCGTCTGAAAGCTGTCGCCCTCGGGGAGAGGGGCTGTGTCCTCGGAGGGCCCCTCGGAGCTGGGAGAAAGCACCCTCAACTCAGCAGCGGAAAGATGACCCCCCGGAACGGTCGCCGCCAGCTTTCAGTGGTGGGGAGGGCCCCGTCGGTGGAGGCAGGCAAGGCCTGGCGGCCAGGCGGCTGTCCATGGGGATCCGACGCAGCGCCTGGGTGGCCGGACAGGCCGGTGGCAGCGAGCCGGCGAGTGAGTCAGGTCCGAAGCGCTTGCTTGCGGCCTGAGTTACTCATGTCCACGGAAAGGTGGTCCAACCTGGTGTCCGAGACGGCCATGATGTCACCGAACTCCGTTCCAACACACACACACACACACACACACACACACACAGACACGCACACACACACACACACACACACACACTGCGCAACGCTAGCCGAGCTCTCTGGCGGCACACGCAGCCTCCTGTCTTCACCGAGCCCTCTGCCTGGCATTTACGAAGGACCTACTACCTTGTTTCCCCGAAAGTAAGACATCCCCCGAAAATAAGACCTACTTCCAGGGTTGCCTCTCGCTGTCATAGAAGGCATCCCCCCCCGAAAATAAGACCTCCCCGAACATAAGGCCTCCCCGGAATAGAAGGCCCCCGAAGCTACCGTCAGGCGTCTGACTCCTGATTTAAAGGGACCTCGCCCTGCCTGAACAGCTCCGGCTGCGCTGCGGCCCATCAGGGAGCTGGTTTGTGATGACAATGACTACCGGACCGTAGACAGGTCATACATTTCCTTTTGTTTTATTGTTCAACAATAAATGTGTACCGTCTTCTTCTTCATGGAAAAATAAGACATCCCCTGAAAATAAGACCTAGCGCCTCTTTGGGAGCGAAAGTTAATACAAGACACGGTCTTATTTTCGGGGAAACAGGGTGGTGGATACTCTATGGAGCACAGAGAGGAGAAGTGCAACACTCCAGTTCCAGCCCCCTCGTGCCTAAAGCCTACAACAGGCCAAGTTCACCCAGGTCAAGTTCATCCACTCGGTTGGATGCCAATGAAGCTTCCCAGGAGCCTGCTGGGCTCCAGACAGTACACAAAATGCTCTGTGAAGGCACACAGTGGTTGGTGATACTCCCCGACAGACGAGGGCACACGTCCGAAAGTGTTCGCTCAGCCAAAACCGGTTTGGCTCAGTGGATGGAGCGTCGGCCCGTAGACTGAAATGTCCCAGGTTCGATTCCGATCAAGGGCATGTACCTTGGTTGCGGGCACATCCCCATTGTGGGGCGTGCAGGAGGCGGCTGATTGATGTCTCTCTCTCATCGATGTTTCCAACTCTCTATCCCTCTCCCTTCCTCTCTGTAAAAAACCAATAAAATGTATTAAACACACACACACACACACACACACACACACACATATATATTTTATTGATTTTTTACAGAGAGGAAGGGAGAGGGATAGAGAGTTAGAAACATCGATGAGAGAGAGAGAGAGAGAGACATGGATCAGCTGCCTCCTGCACGCCCCACACTGGGGATGTGCCCGCAACCAAGGTCCATGCCCTTGACCGGAATGGAACCTGGGACCTTTCAGTCCGCAGACCGACGCTCTATCCACTGAGCCAAACTGGTTTCGGCTAAAATATATTTTTAAAAAAAGAAAAGAAAGTGTTTGCTCAGTAAGCTGAGAAGCAGCCTTCCAATTCGGCCAGCCCCACCCCACCCCAAAGGACACACTCCCTTTCCGCTCTCCATGGACACGGGGTGCAGCCGCATACACCCCGATCCGCTAAGGGAAGGCCCGCCCCACAGGCAGCCAGCTCCTCCGGGCCTCCGTGGGCAGCCTCCGAGGGCTGGAGCCCCATTTCTTGGATGTTTCGCCGCGGGCTCTGTTCCGTTCGGGGGCACTGCCCGTCTTTGAGAGCAGAGATGAAAGGGCACGCTGCCGGGGGCGCGAGGCCCCAAACGATGTCCACCGCTTTCATCAGGAAAACCCCAAATTGCCCGCTTTTCCGCACAGTCTTTCATGTCCGACGGGGCGAGCCGAGGCTGCTCATTAGGACAGCTGCCTCGTCCGCAGCCTCCCCCGTGGGGGATGGGCAGGGAGGGGGCGGCCACCCCTGTCCCGCTCGGCATCTCGGCCGGGTCTCGCCACCGGGGCGGCCGGGCCATCGGAAACGCAGGCTCCACGCCGCCCTGGGCCGCAGGATGCTGACTCACCGGGCCGAGGGCAGGTCGGCCCAGGCCAGCCGCCACCCCTGCACCGGCGGGGGCTGCCAGCAGACGCCGTCCCCGGAGCTGGCTGCAGGCGCGCGGGGCCGGCCAAGCCACCGCCACCGCTGCGCGCCTCCCACACACCCAGCCTGCAGCCCCAGGAAGCGGGGGGCTGAGGCCGCAAGCATGAGTGTGCAGGAGGCCGGCTGGCCCTCTATTCCTCCCTGCTCTCTCGCTCGCTCTCTCTTCTCTCTCTTCTCCGGCAAAGCTGGCAATGGGGAACTCCACATCACAGATTCCTGCGGTCCCAGGGGCCTCGAGGTCTGTGACACTGTCCCCCCACATCAGGACGAGCCAGCCCGGAGCTGTCGCAGAAGGCGGGCCACGGCCCTCATTCGCGGGGGCCTCGTGCATCCAGCACTGGTTCCAGTCCCTTTCCCCGCTTAGCCCAGGATCTATGCTCCAGCCACGAAGGCGAGCTCTTAGCCCAGGGACTCTGCTATGTTTCGGTTGAATCCTCCTCACCGAGGGTGTTTTCTCCACGGAGTTCTTTTAGAGAGAGAGTGGGAGGGAGGGGGAGAGACGGAGAGAGAGAAACATGGATGTGAGAGAGAGAGAGAGAGAGAGAGAGAGAGAGACATCGATGGGCTGCCTCCCGCAGGCTCCCTGACCAGGGTCAGGGGTAGAGCCTGCATCTGAGGCACGTGCCCTGGACCAGAATCAAAGGAACCCAGGACCCTTCAGTCCCTGGGCCGATGCCCTCTCTGCGGACTGGGCCGAACCGGCTTTAGGGCCAGGAACCCTGCTTTCATCTCTGGGTCTTCAGGACGGAGCATCACGCCTGCTCCCCAGGGGCTGCTTAGGAAATGTGGGCGGGCGGGTGGGCAGATGGATGAGTGGCGGGAGGGGGGCTGGATAAGGGGATCGACGGGCGGTGCCTAAGTGCATAGATGGCCGGCAGCACAGGCAGGAAAGGGGGAGAGAGAAACAGAAGAGGTTGCCGTGAAGGACCGTCAATCACGCCCACGGCGGCGGCCAGAAGGCCTCGCGAGATCCTGGGAGTGTCGCCCCCACTCCTTCTTCTGCAGATGTGAAGACCAAGACTCTGACTTGAGCTGCCTTGACCAAGGTCACGTGGCTGGGGGTGAGCCGCCCCCAGGTGACTGACATCTAAGGCTTCGGCAGCCTCGAGGGGCCCTCAAATCCGGGTCTCCTCCAAAAGCCAGTTATGCCCCTGCCCCCCGACCCACCCACCACCTCCCCGCACTGAGCCGCGCCCCTTCTTTATCCATCCTGAACCCCGGGGCACCACCCGAAAGCCTGCGGTGAGGATCGGTTAGGACAGTTCACGGAAAGGAGAGCTGCCCTTTGTGTCTTCGCCTGAGATAAGGGGAGTCGGAGGCTGAAAGGCGCCAGTGGGGGCGGGGAGGGGGAAGCAGGGGGGAGGGGGTACAGCAGCACGGATGCCTGGCCGCACCCAGAAGCTCAGCTCCCCAAAGCAGGACCGGCCCACCCCCCCCCCCCCCGCAAACACCCCAGGGGCTGCGCTGGAGGTCTACGGCTGTGCCTTCGGGCAAGTTCTCCAACCTCCCTGGGCCTCAGTTTCCTCCTCTGTAAAACAGGGGGTGCCCAGGGGTGGCCGTGGGTGATCAGAACCGGGGAGCACCCCCTACAGAGCCTGGCAGCCTGTTCCCGGCGGCGAGGTCTCCCCTGGGGACGCCTGCTCCTCGTGGCAACGGGGGTGGCTGCCCTGGTGAATCGCGACTACCGGCTGGGCCCTCGGGGCCTTTGCCAGGCCAGTGGGTGCCGTGCCGGGGAGGCGGGGGGAGCAGCCACTCGGCCGGGTGTGCAGGCGGGAGGAGGCGCGCTCAGGGGGACCCGATGGCAGCCTTCCCGGTCGGCTCACCACGCAGCCGCACCTGGGCCCACGCAAGCCACAGGCCCCCCAGAACCCAGGAGCGTGGCTGTCCCCCGGAGGGAGCAGGAGCCACAGAGAGCCGGGGAGAAGCTGGACTCCACAGCAGGGGTTGGGGGGGTCACCCAGGCCCAGGAAGGAGGCCTGCCTGTCCGGCTCCCTCGGCACCCCAGGGTGGCTCAGAGCAGGGGGAAGGGGCTGGTTGTCTGGGCCCGGCCTGCTGCAGGCTCTCAGAGCACAGGCCTGGGACTGGGGGCCCCTGGGGGCCGGATAAAGCTCCCACCCCCATCACGTCCCAGAATCCTCTTCACCTGCAGTGTTTTTGTCAGAGCTCCTGCCAGCAAGCAGGATACCCCTTCCCACTCCCTCCTTCCCTCTCCATCTCCCTCTCTCTCATCCCTCTCACCCTGGGGATGCCGGGCACCCCTCCGAGATGCTTCTCCTCCTTGGGACAGGGACCCCGCCTCCACAGGTCCAGACATTCTGACGGCTCCCACCCACCATTTAAGACATTTTCCACTGGCCTCTGGTCAGCCAGAAAGCCAGCAGTCCTGAGGCCCACCTCCAGCGTCCCCACAACGGGACTTCCCAACCAGCAGGGGTCAGGGACGGAGCAGGGACACGACAGGAGGGCTGGGTGCACGTGGGCACACGGACCCGTGCTCCAAGCCATGCACCCTCTGGGCAGCGGGACCCAGGCCCCCGGAAGCCACTGTGTGTGGGAGACGGACGTGGGGGTATTCCGTGCAGAGTAGCACCGCGTGTCGCCTTCACGCGGCACCCAGAAAAAAGACCGATCCCGCAAAGGCGATGCAGCTACAAAAGCGAGGCCGAGCCTGGCCTGGCCGCCGTGTCAGTGAAGTGGAATTCCTCTCAGTCCCGGGAAGGCACAGGCACTCAGCCCCAGGAGAGGGAGCCTCGTGAATCGGCCCCGGTGGGAGAGGAACCTAATCGGGAAGGAGCCGAGTGCACACTCCTGGGTGCCCGCCTTCTCCCCGGCTGCCGCCCCTGTCCTCGACCCCCTCCTCACCATCTCTATCGGTCCGTGGCTCAGAGAACCCCCCATCCATCCCTGCTGGGGCAGTCACTTAGAAAACAAGAGTCTTTTAAAATGGTGAGGACTTCGCCGAAACCGGTTTGGCTCAGTGGATAGAGCGTCGGCCTGAGGACTGAAAAGGTCCCAGGTTCGATTCCGGTCAAGGGCATGTAACTTGGTTGCGGGCACATCCCCAGTGGGGGGCGTGCAGGAGGCAGCTGATCGATGTCTCTCTCTCATCGATGTTTCTGACTCTCTGTTCCTCTCCCTTCCTCTCTGTAACAAATCAATAAAATATATTAATTAAGATGTGAGGACTTCGTGGGAAAATATGAATGCCACATCATCTCTCCGCAGCTCGGGCTTCCTGGCCCAGATCCAGCCGTGTAAGTCCCTGTGCCATAATCCAGGCACCTGTCCCCAGGACGATGCGGCGTGAATTGTCTGTAGTTGGCTGGCCCTTCCTGCCAGCCCTCCCCCCAACGCCTCTGGCCACCAGACCAGCACGCACCCACACGCCAAGAGAGCTGGGTCTGACTTCCTGCCATCGGCCTCCCTTCCCCCCCTGTGCCGGCCGGCCGTGGGGTTATGACTTCCGGAGCCACCGCGGGGGACCGGGGACTGTAAATAGAGCGGGCCGGTGTCACTTCCATCAGACTCACAGATCCGGCCTCCGCAGGCCCTCGCTGCCCACGGGGAGCCAGAGTCCTGGCAGTCGGCGCTACGGGTTTTGACATTTCTGGGGTAGGGAGCGGGCAGCCTGGGGCACGTGGTCAGGAGCCCCAGGGAAGCCTGGCTCCCAGCCTAGATCTACCTAGTCGCGCCTCCGTGTCCACGCCGATACGGTGACAGTCAGACAGCAGTTAGCTCTTGGGGTGGCCGGGAGGACTCTGTGAATGCGGGCAGACGGCGGGCATTCAATAAAGGAGAATAAACACACAGGAGCCGCACCATCCATGTCACACGTCAGTGCCCTCTGGAACCCTACGCCCAAGACGGCAGCATCCAACAGAGCGGATGGGAAGAAGCCTTTAACCGAGCTCAGAAGCATCCAGAAAAGGCCGGCTTCTCCGGGCAGCATAACAAGGACCTTCCCTCGGCCCTCTCAACCCAACCCCCGAGAGCAGAGGGTACCAACGTGTCCATAAGCCACTCCTCACCGCCCATCACCCTTTGGGGGTCCGCTGAGGCCTGAATTCCCGCCCTAAACTCCCCTTCCACCAGGATCTCCCTTGCTCTCTCACTGCTTACCCTTCCCGGGAAGATGGGAAAAGCCAGTGCCGTCTGAAAATCCACAATGTCACGTCGACTGCAAACCTCAAAGCCATGTGGAGGCACTTACAGTGGTACCTCGAGATACGAGTTTAATTCGTTCCGTCACCTTGAGGCGTGGGAAACTATGAGACGCTCAAGTCGCGGTAAACTGGTGGGTCGTGTGCAGCCGGCCAACCCGCGCGATGACTCCTATCTCAAATGTTGCTCGTATTTCAAAGCAAAAATCGCTCGCTCGACGGCTCGTATCTCAAAAAAATCTCGTATGTTAGGGCACTCGTATATCGAGGTACCACTGTATTTTGGTGCAAACTAGAGAGCGCAGGAAACCCCGGGAACAGCCTAAGGAGCCCTCGCTCACCTCAAGCAGCGACCAGCCAGGCATTTTCTCACTCGAGGTCTTCCTCTCGAGGCTTCTGCAGGCACAGCCCAGCCCCGGGGGTCCTCAGGTCCAGCCGTGAAGGCAGGGTGGGAGGAAGAGCCCAGACCACCCGGCGAGCTGCACCCCAGGGCGTGTGTGACCGTGACCGTCAGCAAGTTCCTGTCCTTCCGGGAGCCACCGGGAGGTCACCTGTAGAGTGGTGGCCGGAGCATGACCGGGCTGCAGCCAGTACTGGGTGTGCGTTAGGTGCTGAGCTGAAGGCCTCATTAGAGTGTCTCCTGCCAACCTCAACGCCTCGCCCCCAGCCTGGCTGCATCTGTGCCGGCTGCTGGGACCAAATGCCAGAGACAGTGGCTTCGGAGACAGGCAAGTCTATTGGCTCTGCAGGCTGGGGTGCCCGCAGATGCTGCGCTGGGTGAGGGCTCGCTCCTTGGCTTGCAGACAGCTGCCTTCTCACCGTGTGCTCACGGGCCTTCCCTGGTTGTCAGCATAAAAGATCTCTGTCTTCTGCCGAAACCGGTCTGGCTCAGTGGATGGCCTGCAGACTGAAAGGTCCCAGGTTCGATTCTGGTCAAGGGCATGTACCTTGGTTGTAGGGGTGCGCAGGAGGCAGCTGGTCGATGTCTCTCTCTTATCAATGTTTCTGACTCTCTATCCTTCTCCCTTCCTCTCTGTAAAAAAAATCAATAAAAATATATTAAAAAAAAAAAAAGACCTCTGTCTTCCTCTTTACAAGGACCCTAATCCCATCACCGGGGGCCCACCCTCATGACCTCATCAACAGCCTGATTACTGCCCCCCCCAAGCCTCATCTCCAAATGCCACTGCATGGGGGGTTAGCGCTTCAATGCATGAATTTGAGGAAGACGCCGACGCTTGTTAACTGCAACGGAAGTTGCTATCATGGCCCCATTTCACAGATGGGGAAACTGAGGCCAGGAGGAGTGAAATAGCTTGCCCCAGGCCGCCCACAGCGGCGGAGCCAGGATGAGACCCAGGCCCCGGAAGGCACTGCGCTGGGCTGCATATGAAGCCACAGAGAAGACTGAGCTGGTGGTGTCAGGGGGAGCCACGGTGGGAGCCTGGCCACTTGACCTGGATTTGCTCACCTGGGAAAGGAGGGTCACAGCCACAACGCCATCACCGGGTTGCCATAGCGATTAAACATGGCGAAGCCATGAGCAAAACCAGGAGAGAGCAAATGGGCATTCAAGGAACCCACGGGTCCTCGATTTCCCCGCACGGTGCCCTGCATTTTGTAGGTGCTCAGCAAACGTAAGTAGGATATAGACTCAACCAATGGATGGAAGAACCGACCATGTGACGGAAGGATACATTTTGTAGGTGCTCAGCAAACGTAAGTAGCATGTAGACTCAACCAATGGATGGAAGAACCGACCATGGAAGGATGTAGGTGCTCAGCAAATGTAAGTAGCATGTAGACTCAACCAATGGATGTCAGAACTGACCACGTGCTGGAAGGATGCATTTTGTAGGTGCTCAGCAAACGTAAGTAGCATGTAGACTCAACCAATGGATGTCAGAACCGACCATGTGCTGGAAGGATGCATTTTGTAGGTGCTCAGCAAACATAAGTAGCATGTAGACTCAACCAATGGATGGAAGAACCAACATGGCGCTGGAAGGATGAAGCGATACCCCAAACAAGAATGCTAGCCCTCCAGGACCTCAGGAAATTACATCCTGGAGAAACCCTTTTCCCCAGAGGAGGCCCCCCCACCCAGGCCATCACCCCCAGATGTGTCCCCAGCAGAGACAGGGCACCCAAGAGCAGGCGGCCGGCAGCGGTGCCGGAAAACAGAGCAGGAGAGAGAGAGAGAGAGCGTGTCAAATCTCACTTCAGCTGGTGCCCCTGAGACAGCAGGACGTGATCACCCTCCAGAGCAAAGCCGATCAGGTTCCTGGCTGAGCACTCGTCCCTGCAGCCTGGGGAAGGGACGAGGGTGACTGTCCCCAGTTCCCCAAGGAAGCCAGGCACCTCGGAGCGCCCAAGGGACCCTGCTAGGCCAGGGCCCGCAGACACACGCCCACAATCCAGCCTCACGCTGCTCAGCCCAGCGAAATGCACACAGGGTCCCAACCGCCCCTCCCTCACGCCCGCCTCAAGGTCACGGGGCCTCATTTCGTGCTGGGCCGTCCCCATGGGAAACCCTTAATTCACATGGAACAGGAGCCCGCGATTCACTCTGCACTGAGCCCTGAGCGTTCTGTAGCTGTTCCGGTCCCCACGGCGTGGACGGAGCCCGACGCCACCCTGCACCGGCCCCCAACTCCTGGAGGTAATGCGGGGGGCAGAGGCGAGCTGTCAGCTGGCCGGGGAGACGCACACGCTCGCTGCCGGGAAATGTGGTTATTACATCAGGCGCTGGCTGTCCGTCCCATGCGTGTGCTGATGGTCCAGCGACACCACAGGGGGACACGACCTCCGGAGGGCGGGCGCTGCCATCACCCTCCTCGTCCTGCCAGGGAGGCGGCCCCCGGAAGAGGCGCATCCCTGGGGGGTCCCCATGCTGTACGTAAGGGGGCAGGCAGGGCGCTGTCAAACACAGCGTCTGGACCAGGTCTCTCCCGGCACCAGCCTGCAGAACCTGACCCACAGCCGTGCATCAGGCGAGAGGAAGCCTCGAGTCCCCTCCGCTTCGACTCCCCGCTCGAACCCGAGACGAGCTGTCAACGCCTGGAGGACAGAAAACAGGGCCTCACACGCGCCCTGCACGCAGCTGGAGCCCACAAAGCGCCTGGCTCCTGACCCTGCCGGATGGGCTGTCAGAAGGCCGGGCCCTCGGGGTGGAACCGATGCCACAGGGAAGGTGGCAGGCACGGCGGTCCACCCAGAAGCTGGACTGCCAGTGCCACACCCAGGAAAGTGCCACAGAGTTCCGATGCCACGCACAGGAGCTGCTGTCATCACCACAGTGACCAGGCATGGCTCCCCGGTGCACGTTTATGGGACTTGGTCCAGCGCTCGCCTGTCTGTGTTTCTATCCGTCCTACGTTCTCTGCAAAGATCTCGTGTTCGTTGTATCATCAGGGGACGCGCTTACGAAGAGCAAGAGGCAGTTTCCTAGCAGAAACCCAGTTCCTCTCCCATCACCAAACCCCGGTTTTCCGTGTCTGGTCACAGGAGATGAAACCAGCTCTCGAATTGGGGTCTCCCTAGCCCTCTCTCGTTCTCTCGCTTCTCCCGGATTTTCCACAGCAGGGGGTCTTCCTTCCAGCACTTTCCACTGCAGACCGTCCGTCCGTCCATCTGTCCGTCTGCAAACAGCCCGGCCGCCAAACACCCTTCTGCTTTGCTTTAAGGCCCACGAGCAGCACGCCTGGCTGCCAGCCCCGGCTGAGACCGGCTCCAACAGCGGTCACGGCCACGCTCTGTCGCCCACGGTGGGGACAGCTGAGTAGCCAAGATCCTCAGTGCATGAAGGTAGCCAGGATTCTGCCCCAGCCCCAAGCTCTCAATCCAACCCCCACCACCCGCTTCCGCTCTCCGCACCACACCAACTGGGCCTCATCCGGTCCCCCACACACTCCCTCCACCCCCCCGCAATGGGACCTGGGACCTCTCTGGTACGTCCATCCCAGTGGCATCCACGCATCCCGGCTCGGCCACTCCCATGGCCTCCTTCACAGTTATCCTTTCCGCATCTGCTTCTCTATCACCCACCCCCAGGGCTTCGTCCCTCTCTGACCAAGTGCCACTTCTGCAGAGACCCTGGGGGCATGCTCCCTGCACCCGGACTCTGGTCTTGCCCTGGCGCTCGCCTCATTTCCTCCCAGAATGCACCCCATTCCGGCAGGCAATGAGCCAGTACTGCTGCCCAGCCTGGCACCCCTGCCTCCGCGTGCACAGGCTCCCAAGGAGACGCCGCAGTCCACAGATCAGGCCCTGGGACCGCCGTGTGGCAGCCTCGGGCACGCTGCCCGCGGGCATTCCCCGTGCAGCCTCGGGGCCCCCAGATGGGCACCTGGAGACGCGTGCAAGGAAGCTCACCTCCACCGCTCACATCAGCAAACACCTGGGCACAGCCCCCCACCCACCGCAAGGGGCCGGGAGGATCAAACGGAGCAGGGACGTCACCCAAAGTGCAGAGCGGACCAAGCAACTGGGGTCACCTCCCACTGGTGTTATGGCACCTCCCACCCTCACTGTGTCACATCACATCTGCAACGTCACCTGTGTAAGAGCTGCTAACACGCACAGAACCGTGTCACCAGGGGCCGCCACGCAGATTCGTGATGGAAGTGTAAGAACCAAACCGGTTTGGCTCAGTGAATAGAGCGTCGGCCTACGGACTGAAAGGTCCCAGGTTCAATTCCAGTCAAGGGCATGTACCTTGGTTGCGGGTACATCCCCAGTAGGGAGTGTGCAGGAGGCGGCTGATCGATGTCTCTCTCTCATCGATGTTTCTGACTCTCTATCCCTCTCCCTTCCTCTCTGTGAAAAAATCAATACAATATATATATTTTTTGAAAAGTGTAAGAACATGCCTCCACGGCCCCCATGCAGGAGGGCAGCCCTTCTGTGAACGGAAGCAGAAGGGGAGAACAGGCCTGTGAGCTTCACTGTGCTTTTTTTTTTTTTAATATATTTTTATTGAATTCAGAGAGGAAGGGAGAGGGAAAGAGAGACGGAAACATCCATGATGAGAGAGAATCACAGACTGGCTGCCTCCTCCTGCTTGTCCCCCACTGGGGATCAAGCCCGCAACCCGGGCATGTGCCCCCGACCGCAATCGAACCCGGGACCCTTCAGTCCGTAGGCCGACGCTCCATCCACCCAGCCAAACCAGCAAGGACTCTTCTTTTTATTTTATTTTATTTTTAGCTTCATCAGAGGCCATGGTGCAAAGCCAATGGCACGGCGTCTCCGCTCATGCTCCTCCTGGGGATGGGAATAAGAGCCGGGGGACCCAGGTGGCATCTCACTTTCTATTTCCCACCTGCACCACCCCACGGTGCACAGACACGGCCCTGCACTCGGCCGCAGACGCCGCAGTCCACCGAGTCGGCCTGAAGGACCGAGGAACCGGAGCTGGTGGGAAGGGAGGCCGGTGGCCTGCGTGGGGAACCCGCCTGGCTGCCCGCTGCCGCCTGGCCTTCACCTTAGGGGGTGACAGACCCACCGCCTCTGTCACCACCCTGCTCCCTGGACCAGCCTCAACCGCCCTGCCCACCCGGGAGGCCAGCGCTGTCCACCGTCGGCCCCTTCCCCGGGGTGACGCATGTGGTCCCCTCATCAGGCACGTGAGGGGCACCAGGCGAGGACGGCCACCTCGTGGGAAGACGAGCCTCTTGCCCGAGCTGACTCAGCCACTGGGCGGTAGGATCATGGGCCCCAAGCAATGCCTGGCCAATCTGACTTAGGCTTGGGGTTCACTAGGGGTCAAGTTCAGAGGCAGGGCCAACAGGGCCGGGTTTCCCATCCGGCTCAGGGGGTTCTCACCATAACCTGGCTTCACCCCAGAGGCAGTCATGGCCCGGCCCGGGGTTCACAAGCCCCAACCGCCTCTCTGGGGAGCATTTCTCCGCGGGGAGAATTCTCTTTGGAGAGGAACCTGAGCATCCTCAGAATAGGCGACACACAGCGTTTCCAGGGCCCCTGGCGGGCGGCAAGCTGAAAGCTGGGAGCGGATCCTGACGCATGTTTATTTGTTTATGTCATCGCCTCCCGCAAAACCCGGTCCAGAACTTCTGAGTGACTCAGAGACCTCACCACCAGCAGCTGCGCGCAATGGGAGCCAGATAAGCCTCCCCAGGGAGGGTCAGGTCAGGGCAGTTCCTGGTAATCGGCGGGGCTGACCCCCTCTCCCCGGAACGCGGCCCCCCCATAGGATGGGGGGCTGACAGATGGGAGAGAAAGACCGCTACCCCCGCCACTGCCCTGCAACGTGACTTTGACAAAGAAAGGAGGCCACGCCTGCCCAGCATCCCGGGGAGGAGACAGGTGAGGGGG
>JAAGEH010000297.1:22115665-22136215 GCA_011751065.1 Lasiurus cinereus | reverse complement strand
GGGTGCCTGGGCCCCGGGGTCACCCTGAGAGAAGGGCTGGGCCTGGCTCTCCAGGCTGAGTCTGGAGGCCGGGGTGCTCCATGGCAGCCACAGCTAGTGTTTGTGAACACCCGAAACGGGCCTGGTTAGCCTTCCAACCTGGGGAGGTGGGTGTGCCCCCCCCCATTTCACAGAGGCAGAAACGGGGTCCGGGAACCCAGGGAACCGCCCAGCTTCTCTCCCCACCCCCCTCCCTGCCTTCCCTCTGAGGTTCAACAGCCTGTTCCTGCTTCTGGGACTCGGCTCCACATGAGCCACAAGGCAGCCGGCTTTCCCTCTCCGGGCCTTGGTGCCCTCCCTGGCAGGGGAGCTGTCTCCCAGGACTGCTGAGCTGGCACCCTCATGGGGTGGGGTGGGGGGGGGGGGGGGAGGCAGTGATGGGGACAGGGAGTCTTTAGAGCACAGCCTCACCACCGCAGGACCCCTCACTGGCCACGCCATGGAGGGACGGTGACGGCTGACAGGTTGCAGCACGCGCCAGCTTCCCTGAGCTCTCGGGAGAGAAACTGGGCGGTTCCCTGGGTTCCTGGACCCCATTTCTGCCTCTGTGAAATGGAAGGGGGCACACCCATCTCCCCAGGTTGGAAGGCTAACCGGGCCCGTTTCGGGTGTTCACAAACACCGGCCAGGAGGCTGCCCCGCCCTGTGGTTATGCTCAGGGCCGGTGTGAGGTCACGGGAGCACCGAGAGCAGCGGTTCTCAACCTTCCTCAGGCCGCGACCCTGGCATACAGTTCCTCATGGGGTGGTGACCCCCAACCATGAAGTTTTGCTACTGTGATGCACCGTGATGTCAATATCTGCATTTTCCGATGGTCTTAGGCGACCCCTGTGAAAGGGTCGGTCGACCCCCAAAGGGGTCGTGACCCACAGGTTGAGAATCGCTGACCTAGAGGCTCCCCAGGACACACAGGCAGACGGGAAAGTAGTGCGAGGCTGGACCTGGGACCCTGTGTGCCAGGCCCTGGCCCAGAGGCGGGCTCGCCGGACGGCGGTTATTCTGTCCGCGTGGCGCCCCACAGACAGGGCAGGTGCTCAGAGCAGCCAGATCGGCGGGGACGCGGGCGTCCCGTCTCTTTCTGTGGCCGCTCCGTCCCCCGGTGCCCAAGCCCACCCTGGCTCTCCAGGGAGGAGCAGGTGATAAGCAGGACCACCACAATGGCTTGTTCTGGGGAGGGACTGATAAAAGGAGAGCGCGCAGGGCTGCGGGCCCGGTGATAAGTGGGGGTGCCGTAGCCACGGGGGGAGGGTGGGGGGCGATGGCAGGAAGAGGAGCCAGAGCCCTGGCGAGGCAGAAGCAAAAGGGGCAGTGCTTGCCGAAACCGGTGTGGCTCAGTGGATAGAGCGTCGGCCTGCGGACTGAAAGGTCCCAGGTTCCATTCCGGTCAAGGGCATGTACCTTGGTGGCGGGCACATCCCCAGTAGGGGGCGTGCAGGAGGCGGCTGATCTATATCCCTCTCTCAACGATGTTTCTAACTCTCTATCCCTCTCCCTTCCTCTCCGTAAAAAATCAATAAAATATATTTTTTTAAAAAGAATTTTAAAAAAGGGGGGCAGAGCTGGGCCTCGGGGTACACCACTCACTTTTCCACTGGAGCCCCTCCCGACCCCAGAACAGGTCTGCCCCCCACTGCGAGCCCAGACGAACCGCCCAGCATCCCACGCCTCCCTACACCCTCCTCGGGTCACTCCTGGCCCCACCCTGCTGGCCACGGCCAGTGAGCCTAGCACCCATCTGGGTGCTAGGCTGGCGTTCACACTCCCTCAAGGGCATAGACTTCCTGGGGACCCGGAACCCCCAGGCGCCGCCGGACTGTGATGCCAACCCCACTGCAGCCCAGGGCCCAGCAGGGTGCCTGCCTCCTTCACACAGGGGGGCACCAGATCTTGGGGAAAGGCTTTCTCTCCAGGATGACACACAGAGAGCCCCATTCTAAGCACCCCAAGAGCACCCTATGGCTGGCAGTGCTTGGCGCAGGCGAGTGCGCGCGTGCACATACATGTACACGCACGTGTATGCGCACGTGTACGCGTGCACACACACATCCTTCTTGGCTTCCTGCTCTGCCTTCTCTTGAATAAAGAACCTGGGGGACGTTCGATGCCTCTCAAAGCCTCCAAGTTCTGGGGCACCACTGCTCATCGGGCTGACGTCCCAAAGGAAAGGTGTTTCCCTCCCATCTGTCCTTGTCAGGGAAGCTGGAAGGAAACCACTAACGTCACCGTCTGATCCGGTTAACTGGTGCAATCAATAAGACGCCTACTGTGTGTTCAGCCTGCGAGCAAGATGAACGCGTTTCCCGGCCTCCCCGAGAGGATGGCCCAGCGTGGGAGGAAGACAGGAGATCAGACCTTGCGCACCCATGAGTGGCCGTCACCGCACAGCCAGGGCTGCGAACTGGACGGCGGGGGAGGACCCGAGGGCCGGGTGTCCATCGGGAGCTCGGGAAAAGGCCCTCTGACAGCGCCAGCAGGCCTGAGCGGGACCGGGAACCCCATCCAAACCAAAGCCCAGGCCCCTCCCCCAGGGCCGTCTTGGCAGCCCTGGGCCAGGTGGCCCCAGGTGACCCCAGCGCTGGGGACATGGGCTGTGGGAGCCGCCCCTCCCCTGGGGCAGCCCGACGCGAAGGCCACATCCGCAGGAGCTGCCAGCCTTTCGGCCGCCAGGTCAGCCCTCCCCCCCTGGTCAACGGCAGAACCGCCACAGGCCTCCACTGCCAAGTCCAAGTCCGGCTGTTCCCTCCCTCGCCTGCTGCGGACCTGCCGCTCAGCCTGCCCACAGGCGGCGAGGCCTGTAACCTTTCATCGACGGCCCGTGCCAGCCGGCGGCGCCCCGTTCAGAGTCCAGCACAGCCCGCCTGGCTCCGCTCAGAAAGACTCAGGCGACACCTCTCCTCCCCGGACGCTGGCCCCCCGCCCCGGCCAGCCCTCGCGTGGCTCGGTGTCCGCTGCGTGCCAGGCCCGGCGGCTGTCAGCACGGCGGCCTCCACGCTGCCATCCTCGACGCCAGGCCTGAGAAGCATGACTTCCGTCGCTCTTACTGGACAGCGAGGGGCCAGGCACCCAGCAGAGCCTTGTCTGGGGTCACGCGGGAGGTACCAGGGAGAGATGCAAACTGGGTCCATGGCAGAGAGCCAGCTCTTGGCAGCTCGAAGCACTGAGCCTCCAAACTGCCCCCCGAATGCCACCTTCCCCATTGACGCTCCCATGTCTTCACCGATGCCCGGGCCTTAGCTGGCCCTGCCTGCAGCGGGAGACACCCTGTCCACCAGAGCCAGGCCCTGTCTGAGAGTCCCAGAGCCACACGGAGGAGGCCTGGCCTCCCGGGTCTGCCACGTGGAGACAGACACAGACACCGGGAAAACCCTGAGCGGCCAGCGTGATGACAAGTGTCAGCAAAGGCAACAGCCGTGGCTCCGGGCACCGCCTTGCCCTTCCTACCGGCCTCCCCTGAGCACCAGCCCCCACCAGACACCCCGAGGGCGCTCGGTCAATGCCGGCTCCTCGGGAGAGCCGGCCACCTCCGGTGACCTTGCTGCCACCGGCCAGGCCGGAGTCACCGGAGGCCCAGGCGGGCGCCTGGCGGACATGCAGAAGGTGTGAGGCGGGACTTACGTTTCCGGGGCAGCCCCGCGGGGAGCCGGAGAGACCCAGGATGAGGGCTCGGGAAGCTGGGGCCCTCCGTCCCCCTCGGGCATCCTGGCTGTGGAATCCGGCAGCGTGTGAGTCCAGGAAGGCTCCCGCCGAGCATCACTGTAAATCCACACGGTGCGGAGAATCCTCGTGGGACGCTCCACGCAGCTGGCCGGTGTGGCCGTGCGGTTGAGGAGAGCAGGCGTAGGTGTATCTTCTTAACTCCTTTGTGGTCCAGAGATCAGGCCTGGGGACGAGAAGAAGGAAAACCAGTCTTGTGACCATCACAAACCCGGAGCTGTAGGCGGTTCTTCGCCTTTCTTCCTATTTCCCCCCGATAAACTAAGAGGGGAGCTTCTAAACAGACTGCCCTGTGGCCCTGGTACCCAAACAGAGGTGAGGCGGGCACCAGGGGACCCTGCAGGGGAGTGTCGCCTCCCACCCCAGGGCACAGAGCGCTCCTCAGAACTACCCAGAAGGGGCTGAGGGATGTCCACTATAAGGATGAGAAGAGAAGGTTCCAGATAGGTCAGGGGGCCGGTTTAGGGAGCGACCAGCTCGGCCGGGCCTGGCACACAGCCCTGGCCTCGCCTGCAGGGCCGAGAGGTATCCTGGCAGGAGCAGAGGGGGCTGGGGTCAGCGGATGGAAGTGGCTCCTTGTGGGTTTCTGTTTGAAGATGCCACCCAGGCCTGGCGTGGCTCCAGGCCTCGCCCTGCACCGCGGGGGCCCGTTCCCTGTTTTATCCATTCACCCGGCGGTGGCTGGGTGCCTCCTAGGTCCCCAGGACTGTCCCGGCCTCTGTCTGCCAGCCTAGGGCACTAAATGATCACGGCGGTACATGAAGGACAAACGTATCCACGATGCAGGGGACCGGAGCGCCCACAGTCACCACCACCCACTGGTGGGTATCACCGCCCTCCACCGAGTGCCCGCAACTCGCCCTGCCAGAGCCCCGGCCACCATCCCATGCAAACCCCCAACCACAGGGGCACTCAGGCCTCTGTTCTAGATGAGGAAACCGGGACATAGACAGTTCCCTTGATCAAAACGCGTAGGAGGAGCCCGCATCTGAGGTCAGTCTAGCCCCCAGGTCTGCATCCCAATCCGCCCCCCTCATGCCTGCCTGGAAATCCATACCTAAAACTCATCACCGGGCGTGTCGTAGGCACAGAATCCTCACCTCCTCCTCACAGCGCCCTCTGCGGCAGAGACCACCCTTAGATCAGTTTTGGAGAGGAGGAAGGTGGGGCCCAGACAAGTTAAGAAACTTGCCCCCGATCACACAGCCAGAAACGCCGAGAACAGAGTTAGACATCGGGCAGTCCGTGAGCTCGACCTCAGACCAAGGGTCGTCAAGCACAATTTGCCGCCACAGCCAATGTTCAAAGACTTGGGGGCATAAAACAAGGCCAGGGTGCGATCTTACGGCCCTGGCGGCCGGCCTCACTGAGCTCATTCAGGTCTGGGCTGGAGGGTCCCCTCTGGAGACGCTGAGAGCATCTGTCTCCCCACTTTTCTAGCTTCCGGGCTGCCCTCAGATGCCTCCTTGGAGGCCTCCTTCCGTCACCACCACACACCGCCGCTCAGCATCCCATGGCCCCGCCTCCAGCGGCACATCTTCGGTACCTGCCCCTGCCGCCTCCCTCCCCCGCGTCTAAGGACCCACGGGATTCCCGTGGCACCTCCCAGAGGATCCAACCCAATCGCTCCGCCTCCAGGTCAAGAACCGTCGTCATGTCTGCAAACTCCCTTTTGACACGTAGGACAGCCTATCCACAGGGTCTGGGGACGAGGACCTGGGCATCGGTGGGAGCCCGCTGCTCACAGCAACCATCCCAGCGGGCACCCATCCTTCGTCTTAACCCTTCTTCAGTGACCCGGGGTCCCAGGTGGGCTCTCCCTGTCAGCACCTCCACCCCCACCCCCTCTTCCCTGCCGCCGGCATCGCTTTTAAAATATATTCTTTATTGATTTTTTACAGAGAGGAAGGGAGAGGGGTAGAGAGTCAGAAACATCGATGAGAGAGACATCAATCAGCCGCCTCCTGCACACCCTCTACTGGGGATGTGCCCGCAACCAAGGCACATGCCCTTGACCGGAATCGAACCTGGGACCTTCCAGTCCACAGGCCGACGATCTATCCACATCTATTGTTCTCTCTCTCTCTCTCTCTCTCTCTCTCTCTCTCTCTCTCTTTCCTCCTCCCTCCTCATCCTTTCTCTCTCTAAAAATCAATAAACATATCCTGGTTTTTTTAAGGAATTAAAAAAAAAAAACACGTGCCCATGGAATACGCCAGAGTAATAAGAACGACATACAACGACACGCAACACATGAACACGCCTCCCAGCCTCCTTTGGGTGAGAGAAGCCGGGCCCGAGGGAGCGCATACAATATTGTTTATGTTAAATTCATCCAGAGGTCAATGAACCTCCACTGTTAGCGGTCAGGACAAGGTCGTCCCCGGGGAGGGGCAGGGGCAGGGGCAGCGGGTGGCTGGAGGGGCTCCTGAGATGCCGCGGGTGTCCTCTGCGTCCAGGCAGCAGCCACGCACAGATGTCCGGCGCGTGGTGCGTGTGCGTCTCTCCGCGAGTCGCCTCCGTGAAGGGCGGGCTGACACATCTTCCTAACGTCTCCGTGGAAGCAGGCTGCTGGGCCCGGCAGCCTCACCACGCTCCGCCCCGGGGGGCTTGGGAATGCGCAGCTCCCCACTTTCCCTGGCCCCCGGATCTCCGTGCCCCGCTGCCTCCCGGCTGACCCTGCCCCGAGAGCGTGGAGGGGGAGGCTTTGCAAATAAGACGCCAGGGCCTCCTGACACGGAACCCGACACAGAGCTGCCCCACAGGGAACACGGCCCACAGCCCCGTCCACGTGGCTGAGTCTCTCTTTCTCTCTCCTCTGTTTCCGGCGTGGTTGGGACCAAACATGTCATTTTTTTTTTAATATATTTTATTGATTTTTTACAGAGAGGAAGGGAGAGAGATAGAAAGTCAGAAACATCGATGAGAGAGAGACATCGATCAGCCGCCTCCTGCACGCCCCACACTGGAGATGTGCCCGCAAGCAAGGTACATGCCCCCGACCGGAATCGAACCTGGGACCTTGAAGTCCGCAAGCCGACGCTCTATCCACTGAGCCAAACCAGTCTCGGCCAAACACGTCATTTTTTTATTTATTTTTCCTCCAGAGAGAAAGAGAAAGGGAAAGAGAGAAACATCAATGATGAGAGAGAATCACTGATCGGCTGCCTCCTGCACGGCCCCCACTGGGCATCGAGTCTCCAACCCAGGCAGGGCACATGCCCTGACCTCGCATCAAACCGTGACCTCCTGGTTCCTAGGTCAACGCTCATCTACTGCGCCACGCCAGCTGGGCCAAAACATGTCATTTCTCTCTGGACCCTTCCTTCCTACCAGGTATTTTTAAAAAAACGGGGGCCTCTACTTCCTCCCTGACTCCAAGAGAGCATCTCTGAACACCCATGTCCCCCCTAAATCTGGGATGCGCTGGGGGTGCTCTGGAAACCAGAAGACTTAGGTGCCCAGGGTCGGCCCAGCCTGCTGAACGGGGTAGAGACAGCCGGGCCAGGAAGTCCCAGGCCCAGCTTGGGGAGGGAGCCACAGCCCGCATCTCCAAGTGGGTGAGACACATGCCACCCCTCGCCCTGCCCCGAGGTCTCCCGGCCTCTGCTTGTTCGACTCCTTGCTGCAGCGCGGCTGTGCTGTTATTTTGGGATGAGCAAGAGTCAGCAGGCCGACTGTCACACCTCTGGGAGCCAGCCAAGGGCGGCGGGCGGCGGGAGGGGTGACGAAGCATTTCTCCGGGCCAGAGTCAGGTGGGTACCACGCTCCCCGCCCCGGCGTGCCCCACTTTCTCCTTCTCCCGGGTTTGGGAAGGGAGAGTTTTTTCAACACCGCTGCCACCAAAGAGCTGTCGGCTTAGTGTTTTCCTGGCGAAGGGAGAGACGGTGATTTGTCCGGCCGTGGGCACAGGCTCCTCGGAGATGCCCGGGTGCCGGGCGCCTGCCCAGTGACAGGAAAATCAAGGCGATCCAGGCCCCTGGATGTGGCTGCCATCCCGCCAACAGACTCTATTTTGGCTTCATATTCGTTCGATTCCCCCACCCCCACCCCAGGGGCACTGGGGTGACACGGATCAGGTGCTTTGGAATTCCTGAGCCCACACTGCACCTCGCCCTCACCGAGTCCTCACTCAGGGGATGTGGGGGAGAGCGGGGGGTGAGGTGGGACTTGGGGACCAAGCCACAGGTGTGAATGCCAATGCTGGGCCCCGTCGCGGGCCACGGGCACATCCCTCACGCTCTTTAAAAGCGTTTCCCTGCCGAAACCGGTGTGGCTCAGTGGATAGAGCGTCGGCCTGTGGACTGAAGGGTCACGGGTTCGATTCCGGTCAAGGGCATGTATCCTGGTTGCGGGCACATTCCCAGTAGGGGGCGTGCAGGAGGCAGCTGATCAATGTCTCTCTCTCATCGATGTTTCTAACTCTCTATCCCTCTCCCTTCCTCTCTGTAAAAAAAATCAATAAATAAATAAATCTACACCTGTCTCTGCAAAACGGGTCCCGCCCTGCACAGGCAGGGGGAACCTTCAAGTTCATCAGCCCTTTCACAGAGTAGCTCCTCCGTCTGATCAGCTCTCCCTTCCGTCTGATCAGCTCAGCTCCACCCTCCTCCACGGGCTGAACGCGATGAAGAGACCGGAAAGAGCCGGCAAGACACCAACCATGTCCTTCTGTGAACGATGAACCTTAGGAAGTGTGGGTTTCAGTTTAAGTTCCTTTGGTTGACCTTTGCCCACACAATCCTTCAGGGGCAGGTCAGCAAAGATGCACACCTCCGTCATGTTCCCAGGGACAAAGGGCGTGAGAGATGCCACGGAACTGAGCCCGCGAACAAGGAGGCGGGTGGCCCTTCTGCGGGGCGGGCCCAGGGCCCCCCGTCCTCCGGAAAGTCGCTGTGCGGGAGATGTGGGGTCTCACGCAGGGCTCTGCCTGCAGGGAGCGTCCCATCTCACTGCAGCAGCGGGGCCACGAGAAACAGTCCGCACGAGGACCTCCGTTTTCACAGATGGACCACGTGGTGGCCCTGAGAGGTGCGGAAGTCGGGAAGGACGCAAAGGATGCTCAGAGTAGAAGGAAGCGTTTCCTCGAAATAAGAGGAAACCGAAGCCGGTGTGGCTCAGTGGATAGAGCATCGACCTGTGGACTGAAAGGCCCCAGGTTCGATTCCGGTCGGGGGCATGTATGGTGGTTGCGGGCACATTCCCAGTAAGGGGCGTGCAGGAGGCAGCTGTCTCTCTCTCATCGATGTTTCTAGCTCTCTATCCCTCTCCCTTCCTCTCTATAAAAAATCAATAAAAATATATTTTAAAAAAAAAGAAATAAGAAGGAAGATGAGGAAGTGCAGCATCTATTCATGGTCTATCCCTGAAAAGTCCCCTTTCCATCCCCCCATTGAACACCCGTCAATGCTCCCATCCCAGAGCCAGTTTCTGACCCCACAGGGACAGAGACGGCGGCACGGGGAAGGCAGGCACCTGGGTTACCCAGGTAGCAAACGGGCAGACTGGAACCCGGGCCCATCAGACCGCAGGTCTCCTCCCGGCGCTCCCGGCGCTGACCCCCGCCTCACCTTGGCATCGGGGTCAGGTTCCCAGCACCCCGGGAGCCGGAGCGGTAGCAGCCCTGCGGCACCTGCCCTTTCCCACCTCCCCGGCTCCCATAATCGCCGCCTTTGTGCCGGCTCCTCCTCCACCTGCATTAGCCGGCTTCCGGCGGGTCACGCTGCTGACTCCGGAATGCACTTGACTCGCGCGGAAATGGGGCTTCGCTTCAAGTCCCACGGGCACCTTTCGCTAAGTAAACTTTGGCAGCCACCAACAGGGCGCGGGGTAAATCCAGAGTGCAGGGGGGGCTGAGGGGGGGGGCCAGGAGGGAGAGAGGAGGGAACACAATCCGGCAGAGGGAAAGCAGAGCACTTAGAGGAGTCGGCATTGCTGGGCTCACCCCAAGGGCACCCCGGAAGGAGAGGCGCTGTTTCCAGCTCACAGCCAGCGCCCTCCGCTGCCCCCCCTCCTCCTGGCACTCCCCACACCCCGTGTCCCATCCAGCCCGCCTGTAAGGGGTCGGGAAAGAGAAAGAGTGTGTGGGCAACACAAACATCATCTAGGGTGTAGCTGTGGCAGTTACGGGACCAAGAGCAACGGGGGCAGCCCAGCCGGTGTGGCTCAGTGATGGACGTCGACCTATGAACCAGGAGGTCACTGATTAATTCCCAGGAGGGCACACGCCCGGACTGCAGACTCCATCCCCAGCTGGGGGCGTGCAGGAAGCAGCCGATGGGTGTTTCTTTCTCCTCACTGATGTTTCTCTCTCTCCCTCCCTCGCCCTTCCTCTCTCTAAAAACAGTAAAAATATATATTAAAAAGAAAAATAGCAACCAGGGCATACACACCCACTCACATCGGTGGCAAACAATAACAGGAAGTGCTGACATTCTCGGGCCCCAGCCATACGCTGGGGTCTGCAGGTGCCATTGAGTTTTATCATCACCGCGACCCGGGGTAGATTCCCGCTTTACAAGCCACCGAGATCCAGGACATGAGCTGCTTTTTCAAGTTCCCGTGAAGCATCCATCTCACATAAAAACCGCTGTTAGAAATGTTGACCTTGCTATTGGCTTCTGTAAATGCTTGCTTGCTTAAATAATAAGGAAAGTGAGACTGTTCTCGCTTCAGAGAGGCCATTACACCTTCCCCGGACAAAATGATCAGTGCTGGCACCAGGCCAGGCCTGTGGGTGAGGTCTCAAGGCCTCAGCACATAGGGGCCCTTTAAGAACTTGCAAAGGGGTGGGAAACATCCCATATTTGGGAGAAAAAGAAGGTAAAAACATATAAAGAGAGAAAATTTCTGCATGTGGGGGCCCAGAATTTGAGAAACATTTTCCTCTGGACCCGTGCGTATTAAATGTCAATCCAAACTCTCCGAGCGTGGTTTGGTTATTCCGGTTTTCTGTAACACCCATAGCTTACTCAGGGGCAGGGGCAGGTACCCCCAGCCGAAGACCGTGTGTGCACGGGCATCTCTGGAGAACCCCGAGCCTCCCTGTAGGAACGGGCATGTGATCTCCAGCTGCATCTTCCCTTCGCTCAGCAAACGGTGGCCGAGTGTCTGTGCCCGGCGGGAGGGCGTGTGGCCCGTTCTCTCATCGCCCTTCCCGGGTGCTGGTGGCTCCCATAGGAACGCCTCCCTGCGCCTCTGCCTGCCCCTGCAGGGACGGTCCACAGGATCTGGAGGCCCACGGCTCCCAGCTGCCTCCCTCCTCCGCCCCAGCTCTCGGCTGGCCTCTCCCTGTGTCCCCGTCTCTGGGTCTCCCCTCCTCCTGCACGGCCCCAACTGGGGATGGAGTCTGCTGCAGGCCGGGCATGTGCCCTCCTGGGAACTAACCAGCCATGGGAGAGAGGGCCGACCCTCATCCATGTGACCTCGCCTGCCAAGCCCAGACCATGCCCCCTTCTGAGGACCCGGCAGACTGCACTTTGGGAGGGTGGGATAGGGCATGACTCAACCCAGCCGGCTGTGCACTGTGATCTTCTATTAGACCAGCGGTTCTCAACTTGTGGGTCGCGACCACTTTGGGGGTCGAACAACACTTTCACAGGGGTCGCCTAAGACCATTGGAAAACACAGATACGATTCATAATAGTAGCAAAATTACAGTTATGAAGTAGCAATAATTTTATGGTTGGGGGTCACCACCACATGAGGAGCTGTCTTAAAGGGTGGCGGCCTTAGGAAGGTTGAGAACCACTGTATTAGACGGCACACGGACACACATGTGCCCCCTCCCAGGGCAGGCGCTGCAGGAAACACGACACGCAGCCAGGCCGGCCAGCTCTGAGGACCAGGAGAGGGAGACCGGCCGGGTGGAAAGTGGGTGGGCTTCCAGGCGCTGTAGGAGCCGCGTGCCAGCGAGCTGGACAAAGACCCCGTGTATGTTTCTTCGTGGAGCACAACCCACCACTTACTTTTCTTTAATAAAAAAAGAAACCATTGCTGGTTTATCATGCGTATGAAACTTCTGTAGGAGGATGCCCCTAAACGGAAGGTAAGATTTTACGACGTGGCCTCCACAGTGAGTTCTAGCTTCCACCAGAATACAGACGGACGAGGAACATTTTAAAAAGAAGAGAACATGGTTGGCTCTGCCTCACATTTCTGCTCCTCCGGCTTTCGACGTTAGCCCAGCACGACAAAGCCGAATACAGTGGTACCTTGAGATACGAGTGCCCTAACATACGAGATTTTTGAGATACAGGCCATCGAGCGAGCTATTTTTGCTTTGAAATACGAGCAACAGTTGAGATAGGAGTCATCGCGCGGATCGGCCGGCTGCACACGACCCACCCGTTTACCGCGACTCGAGCATCTCATAGTTTCCCACGCCTCAAGGTTACGGACCGAGTTAAACTCGTATCTCAAGGTACCACTGTATTAGCGTGCGAGCATCTGTCTTTGAGGGGCCATTATTCTGCCAACCACATCCATGCTAAGGCCAGGCCACAGGCTGCTGCTCAATACCCACAAGGCCCCCCAGAAAAGCAAGCCCCCGATCGGTACACACTCCACTCTGCCCCGCCCCCACACACACCCCGACGCCGAAACAGCCCTGATCCCAGTGGCTCCTGGGACGTTCTGACCTCCTCCCCCTCCCAGGGATGCTCCCCCAGCCTGAGGGGCAGCGACCCTCCTGGAGGCCCGCCTCACAGATGAGGTGAGGGTGACGAGAGACTGTTCTCTAAGCAGGGGGCCTGGGACTGGCACGCGGGTCTTCACACCAGCACACTCTCCACCACCCCCAGGAACCCCAAGGACTTGGGTTGGTTCTGGATTTGTGTGTTTAGCTCCCTCCCTTTTCCTCCACCCCCAACCTCCCCTTTGGGCTCCTGATGGGTGGGAGGAACTCCAACTTGAGTTTTCATCAACTTGGTGGGGAACTTCCCAGTGTTAGAAATTTTTTTGCCAAATTCCATATATGTCCATTATGAAAATGGGGGGGATGGGTGGGGAGACCGACATGCGCTGAGCACTTGCTAAGTGCCAGAAGGGTCACCCCGTCACTGATGTCGCCCACACACCCTGAGAGTGAGCCCGATGACTTCACTTTACCAACCGGAGGCTGGCTCTTTGAGAGGTCAGTAGCGTACCCCAACTCGCACAGCACCCCGATCGGAGCTGGCAGGCTTTCTCCCCCTCCGCCCATCAGGTAGCAAGCATGCCAACCCCTAGGGAAGTGACCTGACCACCGTGCACACTTTATCTCCCTCCCCTCCCCCCAACGCACACCCACACCCCACCTGCGGCTTCCCTGCCAGTAGGAGGGGCCCCAGAGCGTCGGAACCGGGGTTCTGGGTGGGTTTCACCCTCGTCCTGCGACAAAGGCAGCTTCTCCCTCCTCGCCGGGTGCAGGGTGTGGGCGCTGCCAAGCAGAGGGCGCCGCGAGCTGTCCCGGGCACTCACTCACCTGGAAGCCAGGCCCAACCTTTCCCCTAGATCTGCCTCTGTCCTCACAGAGCCAAGCAACCCCGGAGCACGGTGCCAGGGAGCCTGGGCAGAAGGCCCTGCCACCCGGGCCAGCCAGCCAACCTTTGCTCAGCTCAGCGAGACACCAAAACAAAGCCCTGAGCACGGGGCAAAGGATCCTGGGGGAATCCGGGGCAAAGGTGGAAACGCGCATCTTGAATCAAGTCCCAGCTCGGCCATGTCCAAGTCCGGTGGCCTTAGACCAGTCACTTCACCACCCTGGGCACGACACTGAGGGGTGGGGTGACACAGAGGGTGCAATACGAACCATGGTCCCCGCCCTCGGGAAGATCCGAATTCATTGAGAACCTGGCAGATGCGCCCACTACATTGGAAAGGGCAGTTAATGCTGCAAGAAAATTCCATCCAGCTCCCCCCACCTGGGAGTTAATCTGGGGTTCCAGGAGGAGCTCTCTGAGGAGCCATTTACCCCGACGCCAGACAATTAGCAGAATTCTTTATTTGCTCAGGAAGAAGTGAAAGGAAGGGAAAAAGGAGATTCTACACAAATACCATTCAGGGGGGGACTGCCCTCATCAACAAGCCAGGCCCCCCATTTACTTGCAAAGCAGATGCTGCTGCCACAGTCAGATGCAGATTTGCAGAGCGAGGTCCCCCATAGAGATGGAGGTGCCCGGGCCAGGAAGAGCATGCCTAACAAAGAGTCCCACGGGGCTCCCCACCCCTCCCACCTGCAACATTCACCAGCTCATCAACACAGAGCTTGCAAGGCAGTGAGGACAGACGTTGCTGGCACCCCAAAGGAAGTGACCGAGTGACAAAACACCACCAGGCCACACACACACACACACACACACACACACACACACACACACACGGAGAGCTGGTCCACCCCACCCAGAGGCAGAGAAACGCAACAGATCGCCCCCTCTGTGTGGAGATGCTCCCCCACCACAGGGCTTCACCCCTGCGGGGGGGGTCTGTTCAAGTCATGGGGTTGGGACGCGCTCAGAAGCCCACTCAGCAGCCCCTCCTAGCGCCGTCTGTGGAGTGGCCACGGGTGAAAGGGTCCTCCACAGAAGGCTGAGACCGGTTTGGCTCAGTGGATAGAGCGACGGCCTGCGGACTGAAAGGTCCCAGGTTCGATTCCGGTCGGGGGCATGTATCTTGGTTGCAGGTACATCTCCAGTGTGGGGTGTGCAGAAGGCAGCTGATCGATGTCTCTCTCTCATCGATGTTTCTGACTTTCTATCCCTCTCCCTTCCTCTCTGTAAAAAAATCAATAAAATATATTTCTTAGAAAAGAAAAGAAATCTGACAGAAGCCAAACTCCATCCCCTTCTGGGCAGCCCGGTCAGGGGAAAGGCTGATGAAGGCTGGAACAGCGACAGCAGAAGGCACTGGGTGCTGGCTCGGCGAATGGCAGCGAGGACCGCTGGCTTGGCAATGCAAGTAGCCTGAGCTTTCCGAGGTGAGACCCCTCGACCCATCTCCCCCCCCACTTCTCCCTCCCAACAGGTATGCATAGAAGGGGCTCAAGGCCTGCGAAGGGGAGACCAGTTGACAGGGTACCCTGCTTGCACAGGTGCATGATGACGTCCAGGAAGGCTGCTCAAAACAAGTCTTAGGAACTCTGAGTGACACCGGGAAACGGTGCTGACGTCACGCTAAGTGAACCGAGTCAAGACACGAAGCCATACGGAGGCAGGAGCAAGAGTAGCTGTCGCTGCAGGTCGGGGTTAGAGGGGACACCCCTGTATTTTCTGCTTTGTTTTGCTTTTTTTTTTTATTGTTTTTATTTTATCTTCTGCCTGTATTTTCCAACATTTCTACAGATCAGCAGGCTCAACAAAAAGAATTACTTGGCCTGTTAAATTCCCCTCGGTTCTGTGACGGGGCATGCGTGGAAGGGGAGGTTCCGGGGACCACTCTGCCAGAGCGAAGCCTCCTCTCACCAATGAGCACCCGCCTCTCGCAGCAGCGGCTTCCTAACCAGGCCCAGGCCCGGACCTGGGGACGAGAGCCTGGGCGCAGAAGGAACTCAGCCTCCGGTGAGGACAGCAAAGCAAGTGAACTAAGCGTCTCCAAGCACCGACTGTGCGCTGGGCACCCCATGACAAGGCAACGTAGATTTAACAAGCTTCCTGCAAAGTTGGGGGGCAGGAGGGGTTTTGCCTGAGGCCATCGACCCCTCACAGTTCCACTACTTCAAGGTCTCGGGAGGGATCTCCCTACTCACCTCTGCCTCCTCTCCCGGGCCCCCAACGGCCTCAAGAACCACCCCATCCTCCAAGACTCAACTCGAGCAGTTCTCCAGTGAAACAGGCCCCCTAGGCCACCCGAGATGAACCCTCCACGCCCTCCACGCTCCAGGATGCCCTGCAAATTCTCTCACCCCAGCACCCACGGGACTGCGCTGAAATGACTCAATCGCACGCGTGGCTTGGCCCCAGAATATGAACGCCTTCAGAGGAGAGGCCTTGTCGGCTCGTAGCTGTCTGTGGGTGATGGCCACATGAAAGGGAAGATGGGAGGAAGGTGTGTTGGGTGGAAGGATGGACAGGTCCAGGGAAATGGAGAAGGATGGTTTGGAGGAAAAGCACAGAAGAATGGAAGGGAGCAGAGACAGGGAGCACAGGTGGAGGAACAGATAGTGGGGGACACAGGAGAAAGGGAACAAGGGGGTGAGATCATAAGGAAGAGGAGAGGTAAGAAGCCCCCAAGCAATACCACGGCAGCAGGCCGAGAAGGAAGCTGTGTGACATGTCCGTAGTGCCTCCCCCACCCCATTCCCGGAGTCCACATCTTTTTTTTTTTTAATACATTTTTATTGATTTTTTACAGAGAAGAAGGGAGAGAGCTAGGAAGTCAGAAACATCGATGAGAGAGAGACATCGATCAGCCGCCTCCTGCACGCCCCACACTGGAGATGTGCCCACCAGCAAGGTACATGCCCCCGACCGGAATCGAACCTGGGACCTTTCAGTCCTCAAGCTGACGCTCTATCCACTGAGCCAAACCGGTCTCGGACGGAGTCAACATCTTGACTGCGGCTCATCGACAGCCGCTCAGAACATGTTTCCGTCTGAAGGGTGTTTATTCTGCAAGAAGCTTCTCTGCCCCTGAAATGGCCACGCAGCCGGAGGGGAGAAACAGCCACATGGCAGAGTGACAAACCGGGGGCTGCTGAAACCGGTGTGGCTTAGTGGATAGAGCGTCGGCCTGCGGATTGAAGGGTCCCAGGTTCGATCCCGGTCAAGGGCATGTATCCTGGTCGGGGGTATGTATCCTGGCTGCGAGCACATCCCCCGCGGGAAGCATACAGGAGGCGGCTGATGGATGTCTCTCTCTCATCGATGTTTCTAACTCTCGATCCCTCTCCCTTCCTCTCTGTAAAAATTTCAATAAAATATATATTAAAAAAAAAAAACAGGGGGCTGAGCCTCAGGAGCCAGCGCAGCGTTGTCTACAAAGTCTACCAAGACCAGCTGTCAGGAGGCAGCCCGCCGGGTGGCGTCTCCCCAGGGCAAGGCCAGAGCTCCTAGGATCCCAGAACCCCTCTCCCTGGATGCTCCCCTCTGGGGGCCCCGGCCCTCCGAAGGCGCCTCTGGGGAGCGGCCGTCCCCTGTCCCACACCGCACCCCAGCGCCCACACCCGGGAACCGATCCTGCCCGGAAGAAGAGCCTTGCTTCCGACAGCACCAACAGCCGCCACCAGAACCGGCTCCCCGTCTCCTCCCCTGGCACCCAGGTCCCTTCACCGAGCCCCCGCCCCGCGCTTCCAGGAAGCCGCCCCGCCCGGGTTCGCACACCCCGTTCCCGCACTCGCTCGGGCAGCTCCAGTTCTCACCCCAGCTGGCAGCTGCGAGCCAGGCCTGGCCCCCCCGTCAGGAAAGGGGGAGCCAGCTGGGACTGCGGGCATGATTCCTGGGGCTCCCCACACCCAGGGAACCCAAGCTTCAGGAGGAGAGATGCCACATGGGAGGGGAGAAGAGAAAGCAGTCTGCCCTCGGGGGACTTGTGACTCAGCCCCCCTCAACTTGTAGGGACAAAGAAATAGGTGATTGCTAAAGGCCTTTCACTTACCGGGTACTTCCTACCTGACCGTCTTCTTCCACCACCTTTGACCTAGATCGGATCACATGCTTTTTTTTTTTTTAATATATATTTTATTGATTTTTTACAGAGAGGAAGGGAGAGGGAAAATAAGTCAGAAACATCGATGAGAGAGAGACATCGATCAGCCGCCTCCTGCACGCCTCCTACTGGAGTTGTGCCCGCAAGCAAGGTACACGCCCCCGACCGGAATCGAACCTGGGACCTTTCAGTCCGCAGGCCGACGCTCTATCCACTGAGCCAAACCGGTCTCGGCCGGATCACATGCATTTTACAGCGAAGGAAACTGAGGCAGGGGCGGCTTACATAACTCACAGGCCCAAGGTCAAGCCCAGATGATTCTACAGCTCAGAGGTGACTTGGCACGGACTCCCCCAAGTCCAGCCCAGCTTCCTGCCAGCTCAGCCCCGAGAGAGAAAGCGCGAAGATGCTGAGTAGGTGGGGAGTCGGACCGGAGGGAATAGTCTGCAGGGACACTTCTGTGCCAACCTCACAGCTCCTTGGGCACGAGGGCCTGTCCTACGTTGGCCATGTCGTTTTGGGGAAGAAGGCCAGGGTTAATAGGAAGAAAGCAAGCAAGCTCAAAAGACAGAGACCGGAGTTTCAATTCCGACGTTGCCACCGCATGTGGCTCGGAGCCGGCTGCTAACCTACATTCTGGTTCTTCAGCAAAGAGCCCGTGCCATCTGGCTGGCGTGAGCTGGTCACCCAGGAAACGCTGCTTCTTATTCTTCCTCCCAGTTCCTAATAAGAACCCACACTCAGGCATCCTTCATGCTCCCAGGATGCGGCTGAGGGGCCGGACAGCCACGCCACCGACTAAAATGGTCCAAAGCGAGACGGCCCGCGCACTATAAACAAACACGAGAACACCGGGAGGAAAAATACTCCGTTTCTCCCTCTGCTAAAAGAGCCATTAAAAAATAAATAAATGCAAGCGCCATTGAACCCAAATCTGCAGGTGTCACAACTAGAGGAAAAGAGGGAGACGGGAGCTCAAGGTCACAGCACCACTCTATGTCAGATTTCATTCAAAACAACCATACTGGCCCTGGCTGGTTTGGCTCAGTGGATAGAGCATTGGCCCGTGGACTGAAGGGTCCCGGGTTCGATTCCGGTCAAGGACACCTGCCTGGGTTGCTGGCTCGATCCCCATTGGGAAGAGAGCAAGAGGCAACCGATCCGTGAGTCTCTCATCATGGGTGTTTCTGTCTCAATGTCCCTCTCCCTTCCTCTCTGAAATCAATAAACATATTTATATATTTTATTGATTTTTTACAGAGAGGAAGGGAGAGAGATAGAAAGTCAGAAACATCAATGAGAGAGAGACATCGATCAGCCGCCTCCTGCACGCCCCACGGTGGAGATGTGCCCGCAAGCAAGGTACATGCCCCCAACAGGAATCGAACCTGGGACCCTTCAGTCCACAAGCTGACGCTCTATCCACTAAGCCAAACCGGTCTTGGCACAATAAAACATATTAAAAAAAATATATGTATATATACTGGCCACCGTGTCAGGGCCAGCCACAGCTCTAGAAACAGGGACCTCGCCATCACCCCGATAGAAGGCTGCCTTGAAGCCGCAGCCACAACCAGGAACCCCTCTTCACCATCTGGCTTTTTGCCAGCATTCAGCACGCCTCTTCAGAAAGTGTCCTCTGCTGCAGGGGACCTCAGGCCAGAGAGAGACCCCAGAGCATCTTGTCGGTGCGCAGCTCGCATCCTCTGGAGTCTGACACCCTCAACATGACCACCGAACCCAGAACCCTCAGACCAGTCTAGGCTGCCAGCCCTCGGGAGATTCCGAACGGTAAACTCTCTCGGCTGGCTTCGCCTCTTCGATTCAAACCCACGGGTCCTCTTTGCGCACCCCGGAGTTTACCCACACCCAAGTCCAGCATGCAATCTGACCGGTGCTGGAGATGTTTCCAAAGCACCGAGCTTTCCACCGCAGAAAACACCCACGATCGGCCTCCATTCATTCACTCCATGGGCGTCGATGGCCCGCCTGCTCTGTGCCCAGCAAGGCAAGAAACGCAAAGAAGGGAAGAGCCACCGACTTCAAGTCAGAAAGAGCGGGCCTCCACCCTGGTGTGTCCCTAACTCCCTGAGAGTGCCCAGGGAATATGACAGCCTCTTCTTCTAGACAAGGAGGGCATTGAGAGTCCACAGCAGGCCGTGTACATCGCAGGCCCCCGCTCCTGGCACACTGCAGGTACCGGACGTGCGGTGATGGTCGACTCACGCACTCCTCGGCCTCAGTCAATGCATCTGCTGAATGGGATGACTCCAGGTCGGGAGGTTTCCATGGAACTCGGGAGGTGGCAGTCCCCAGCATTTCTGGGGAGCGTGTTGGGGACTGAAGGGCTAGAAAATTTCCCCAGGGACAACGGGGAGCACAAGCCGGGGGCTCCATCCTCCCGGCCCGAGTGCTGGCCTTTGCCCCTGGCTGGCCGCATGGCCGTGAAGCGGTGAGTGTGTCCCTAAGCCTTCATCCCTTCCTCCGGCCAGTGGGCATAATGACCGTCCACCTCCCTGCCAGGTTTCTGCTCGAGAGCAAACGCGTTTCTAGAAGGAATCACTTTGGCACGGACAGGCCTGGCGCGTTGAAAACACCTGTGAGAGTCTTCTACAGACACCCCCCGCCCCCCGAGTTCCTGAGTCACCCCGAGCGCCAGCTAAGCCCATTCCTTGCTCTGCATCTACCGTCAAGGGCAGGTGTAAGAGAATTCTTTACTTCTAAGAAGAGAAGTGTCTACCCTCTCCTCCTCCTGAAAACACCCAGCCCCGTTTCCTTCCCCGCTTCAGACAGAAAGGTGAACCTGAGAACCACTCCCCCTCTCTTTTCAGAGGAAAACAACAGGATGAGCAGGAACAGAGAAGGCCACTGTGGAACCCTGTGGGGATCCGGGGGGAGGCCTTCCCTTCCGAGGGGTCAACTGCCCAATGTCCTCTCCCCAGCCCCTTCCCCACCCGCCTCCCAGACACACTCCCTTCGGGGTCCTCCCGGCCCAGGCCGCCCAGGGCTTTCTCCTTCCAGGCGCTGAGGTCCACCCTCCCCTCCCCCCACCGCGTGCCCTCGGGGCTCAGGGGGCAGGCTCCCTCCACAGAGACCGCAGGACACCTCCTGATGGTCCGCTTCCTGCCCGGCTGACAGCTGCCTTCCTCCGGGAAGAAAGACTCCAGCAGCCAAGCC
>JAAGEH010000297.1:22078245-22115565 GCA_011751065.1 Lasiurus cinereus | reverse complement strand
GGGAGAAAGGAGGGAAGGAAGGAGGGAGAAAGGAGGGAAGGAAGGAGAGAGAAAGGAGGGAAGGAAGGAGGGAGAAAGGGAAGGAAGGAGGGAGAAAGAAGGGAAGGAAGGAGGGAGAAAGAAGGGAAGGAAGGAGGGAGAAAGGAGGGAAGGAAGGAGGGAGAAAGGAGGGAGGGAAGGAGGGAGAAAGAAGGGAGGGAAGGAGGGAGAAAGGAGGGAGGGAAGGAGGGAGAAAGGAGGGAGGGAAGGAGGGAGAAAGAAGGGAGGGAGGGAGCCTAAGACACAAACAAATGACCCGGAAGCAGAGAGTCAGATACAGTGAACTGAGTTCTGGGGTCCAATTCCAGACACGCCGCTTTCCAGCTGTGCCTCAGAGAAACCTCAGTTTCTTCCACCGGGAAATGGGGCCGAGGGCGGTGCCCCATGCCAACACACAGACGCTCCCTCACAGCAAGGCCCTGTCAGGACGCTCACAGAATGGGAAAGACGGGGAGCCGGGGGGGGGGGGGGCCCTCCGGCGGGGCTGTGGGGCAGGAGGCCCAGCCTCTTCCCGGGGTCGGCCTGGCTGTCCCACCCCAGCGGTCCCACCCCGGCCGGCTCCGTCTGCCCACGTGCTTTCCTGTAAAGCCAGCTCCGACTCCAGTGGAACTGGGATTCTGGATCTCCAGGGAGAGGGCTGATCCGCCAGGCAGTTGGGACGTGAGTGTAAAAACATCGGGGTATAAGCTCGGGGGGCAAAGGGGGGGCCAGAGGCAGAGGGGTCCCATGTCCACTTGGGTCCCACAAAGAACTCCCTGTTGGGGACAGGGCTGCCGGTGACTCAGAGGCCGCGCTTCAGGGCAATGACTCAGCGCCCCAGCAGAGCCAAGGCAGGCCAGTGCCCCTGAGTGGCCTCCAGAAAGAGGGGGTCCCGTGCCAGGCAGGCCTGGAGAGAGTCAGCCCCAAGGAATGCCCCACCCCCCCCACCCACCTGTGCCCACTGCCGGCGACTCACGCGGCTGGCATGCGGGCCGGGTGGCCATGTGACCGGGCTGTCCGGGTGCCAGGGTAAACAGGCGGGAGCCGGAGCACGGGGGTGAGGTCATGGTCATGCCGGCGGAGGGGACGGGGCCCAGGGCAGGGCGGGCAGCTCGCGGGGCAGGAAACGGCCAGAATGCCAGCAGCACCCTGCTTTCTGGGGATGGGGAGCCGCAGGAGGCCAGGATGAGGAAGGACCCCAGTGACCCCTCAGGGCAGAGACGGGCGGGGCGAGGCACACCCCTGGGGACCAGGAGGAAGCTGAGGCTTAAACTATCCACAGGCAGGCACTCAGTATTCAGAGCTTCATTTGCATCCCCCCACCCCCACCCCGTTTCCTCCCTTCTGGTCCTCCTCTGTTTCCTCGCCATCTGTTTAGCATCTCTCCTCTCCTGCCTCTCCCTCTCTCTCCCTCTCTCTCTCTCTCTCTCTCTCTCTCTCTCTCTCTCTCTCTCTCATTCATGGTTAGAGAGCCCCGTCACAACCACCTGCCCAGCATTCAGGACCACTCGACACCCCAACAAGCCTCTGCCAGGAGCCCCCTCAGATCCCTGAGCCCCTCCCATGCCCCCACAACCTCCCTGAGGCTGGGCACGGCCCCGGCACGGCACAGGTTAACTATTTCAGGCAGATGCTGTTCTGATTCCCCGTGTCACGGAGGAGACGCTGAGGTCCAGAGAGGTCACTGTCATGCTGAAGATCACACAGCTGGAGTCACCCCAGGCGGCCAGCACCAGGGTCTATGTGCTGACCACTAACCATCACTGACTATCTAAGCCAGCGGTTCTCAACCTGTGGGTCGCAAACAGCTAGCAGGGTCTCCTAAGACCATCAGAAAACACAGATATTTACATTAAGATTCATAACAGTAGCAAATGACAGTTATGAAGTAGCGACAAAAATAATTTTATGGTTGGGGATCACAACATAAAGTACTGTATTAAAGGGCCATGGCATTAGGAAGGTTGAGAACCACTGATCTAAGCAGTTGGGGGGTGGGGGGGGAGAGTGAGGATGTCCTGAGCATGGATGTCCCCCACTTATTCTGGCCCATGCCCCTCCCACAGGCTGCACGGGGCTCGCAGGCCCATGCCGCGGGCCAGAGTTTGTGCAGTGCGGTTCCATGATGCCCCCGGCTCTGCCAGCAGCTGCAGGCCTGCTCTCTCCACGGCAGCCACTGAGGTCCGTTATGGCGCTGACACCCAGCAAACACAATCCAGCATGGCAATCACCGCCGCGATCCGGCCCCAAGAATCCTAAGCCCAGAAGCGAATCCCCCTTCCCCAGCGCCTCTGAGCCTGGCAGGGGCATGGGCATGGATGACTCCAAATCCCAGAGGGTCCGCCAGCGGGAACCTGGCTCCAGGTGGTCCTTGCGAAGCGCTGGCTGGGCTCCAGGTGTAGCGTTGGGGACCCCGATGAGCCCTCACCCAAGCCACTTGGTGAACCTCCCGAAAGTAGGAGGTTCAGTAACCAGAGGGCAAAAGTGGGCTTCATCACAGCCCAGGAGGGCTGGGCCGGAGCCTCCTGATGGCTTCCTGTGGTGAGGCCAGTCCCCAGAAGCTCAGGGGCCAGAACACATAGACCCTCTGTCCCAACCGCACGCCTGCGAGGAAGAACCAAGGGCGAGCACGCCTGGTAACGGGACTCAGAGTGAATGGCGTCTCCTCTCTGTCTCCTCACCTGGTCCAACTTCATCCTCTAGCACACTGGTTCTCAACCTGTGGGTCGCGACCCCTTTGGGGGTCGCCTAAGACCATCGGAAAACACCTATTTCCCATGGTCTTAGGAACCAACAGACCGCTCCTCGGTGTAGCAAAGTGTAGCCTTGTAGTTTACTGTTGTCCTACGAAGACTGTTACCCATGCTACACCATGATTCAAGACAAAATTTCATTTATTTGTCATTAGAAAGAAATATTTCACAATATATAATGACATATTGTTTTTTTGTGATTCATCCCTATGCTTTAACTATGTTCAATTTGTAACAATGAAAATACATCCTGCCTATCAGATATTTACATGACAGTTCATAACAGGAGCAAAATGACAGTGATGAAGTAGCAACGGAAATCATTTTATGGTTGGGGGTCACCACCCCATGAGGAGTGTCTTAGGAAGGTTGAGAACCGCTGCTCTAGAAGGCCGAGAAGAAATGAGTCCTGCCCCTTACCACTGAGACTGTCCCTGCCAGGCCTGCCTTCTCCCATGGGAGACGAGACAGGTCACGTCCAGAGAATCCGTCTGCTATGGATTGGACCCCCACGCACGGAATGCCCATCACGTGTCAGGTCGGGGGCTCACGCCGCCATACATGATCTCCCCTAACTCCACAGGAGCCCACAGGGTACACACGACTCTCTCTGTGAACTAACGGGGACCATGAAGGGGTCTTACGGGGTTCAGGAACCGGGTCCCAGGGCTGGGGGCTGAGTCTGGCTGAGCAACTCAGAACCATGCGGCTCTAGGGCCCTCCCTCTTCCCACACACCCACAGTGCGTCCCACAGAGAGTGGAAAACCACCTCGGAAGGGTACCGAGCCGCCCCCAAAGGCGCCAACTGGACAGACACTTACAAGGGGGGCGACCTCGACAAATACGTCAGGAAATCATCCACCATACCCTTTTCACCCCTCCCCCCAACAGGAGTTCCACATTTAAAGCTTTCAGGAGAGATTTCTCCCCTCGAGTCGGGAATTCCCTCTATTCCTTCTACAGTCTTCCTGCCAGTTTTTCCTTTATTGAAGAAAAAGGGACCACGACCCACCAGGGAGTCTCCACTCCAGAGGCCAAAGGACAAAATGCACATGTCCACTTGCCATGGCTCCACCCCATGTGCAGACATGGGTCACGGGCTTTGAAAACTGCCACAAGCTCCACAGAGATCAAGCGGAGTGATTATCCTTTTTTAAAAATACACTAGAGGCCCGATGCACGAAATTCGTGCAAGAATAGGCCCCTGGCTTCCCTCCCAGCCGCCTGGGATCCAGCAAGTCCCCACTTTTATCTGGAGCACCACTCCAGTAGCTTCCTCCACCACCCCGCTTCCCCTCATTGCAAGCTTCACACCGCTCTGTGCCTGCATATGCAAATTAACCTCTTTGTTTGGTTAATTTGCATACTCACTCTGATTGGCTGTGGGCGTAGCAGAGTGATGGTTAATTTGCATGTTTCTCTTTCATTAGGTAAGGTGTGTTTTTTTTAATATATTTCTTTATTGATTTCAAAGAGGAAGGGAGGAGAGAGATAGAAACATCAATGATGAGAGAGAATCATTGATTGGCTGCCTCCTGCACGCCCCCCAATGGGCACCAAGCCGGCAACCCAAGCATGTGCCCTTGGCCGGAATTGAACCTGGGACCCTTCAGTCCGCAGGCTGACGCTCTATCCACTGAGCCAAGCCCGCTAGGACTTCGGTAAGATTTTTATTGATTTCAGAGAGGAAGGGAGAGAAAGTTAGAAACAGGGAGAGAGAGAGAAACATCAATGATGAGAGAGAATCATTGACCAGCTGCCTCCTGCATGCCCCACACTGGGGATCGAGCCCACAACCTGGGCATAGGCCCAGACCAAGAATCAAACCGTGACTTCCCGGTTCATAAGTCAACACTCAACCACTGAGCCAAGCCCGCTGGCTGAACGGATTGCTCTTCCTATCTGCACAGCTGGCTCGGCCCGGCTGCGCCCCATTACTCTGTGTACGGGACACAACGGTGCTTCCCAGCCCATACAAACCTCAGCTGGTCGTCTTCCTTGAGCCCTGAACCGGGATCGGGGACATCATCCCCTAAAGCACAAAGATGAGGTCCCCCTTACCCCCAGGTACCTATCATGGCCTGAGTTCAAGCCAAACTTCCAATGTTGTATTAGGGAAACCACGGAGATTATAATACAAGTCTTTCAGGAAATGTCTCCTTGTTTTTTGTTTTTATTAAACATATGTTTATTGATTTCAGAGAGGAATGGAAAGGGAGACACAGAAACATCAGTGAGGAGACTCACTGGGGACGGGGCCACCACCTGGGCATGTGCCCCCCAAAGGGGAATAGAACCTCGACCTCCTGGTTCATAGGTCAACGCTCAACCACTGAGCCATGCCGGCTGGTAGGAAATGTCTCCTTTTAAAGCCAACGTGCTGCTGCCCAATTGGCTTTGTGAACTGGATGCCGGGCCTCTAGATTCTCTCCGAGGGAGGCCCACGTGGCCCACTTGCCCTTTAAGGAAGTGTGCAGCCCCTGACAGTCCACGCGGCCACTCGAACCCCTGGCCCACACAGACACTCGCACACAGCCTCTCTCTCTCTGCTTGTTTGTCTTGTCCCTTCTCTCCTCCCATCCCCTTTCACCTGCCTGGCCTGCACACCCAGGGCCTGATAAGAGATGCCTCCTGGGGAAGGCAGACCTGGAGGTTTTGTAGGGCTCTCCCTTTATCTGATTGAAGACCAGTCTTTCCACCTCCCGGGAACACAGGGTTCTGAAAACCGGCCCGGAATGCAGGTTCCCCTTATCCTAAATCCACCCCAAGCATTCATGCCTCGGAGGGTCCCGGGGGCCTTTCACCCATGGCTTACTCCCGGGCTGTCCCCGGTCTGCCCTGACCCCGTGCACTACAGAGACACGCAGAGGACAGAGGTCTTCTGAGGTCTAAGGAGCAGGCAGGACCGGGCCAAAACCAGCAGTTACCTGCCGCCTGCTCTCCAATTCCTCTTTCCTTGGTCCTGGGCAACCCCCTAAGTCAGTGGCTCTCAACCTTCCTAAGGCCGAGACCCTTTAATACAGTTCCTCATGTGGTGGTGACCCCCAACCATACTTCATCACTGCAATTTTGCTATTGTTATGAATTATAATGTAAATGCCTGTGTTTTCCGATGGTCTTAGGCGACCCCTGTGAAAGTGTCATTTGACCCCCAAAGGGTTCGCGACCCACAGGTTGAGAACCACTGCCCTAAGTGATCACACACCTCCTGCCCATCAGGGTTGGTCCAGGACATGAGACCAAGGGCCATCCCCTTCCTGGCCATTCAGCATTCCCCCAGGGACCCCTGGGATCTGACCCCCAGTTGTGTCTCTAACCCCACTCCCTGCACAATGACCCACGCCCACACCCTGGACTAGGACTTCGCTCTCCTCCTCACATCCCAATAGCATCGCCGAAGTAGGTCCTCTCCACACTGGCCTCCCATCGCCTTCTCTGCCAGGCTGGGCCACGCCTGGGTCCCCGCCACCACGTCCCAGCCATGGGCACCGAGCCCATCGGCCACCTCCACACACCACAATCCTCTCTCCTCGGTAAAACAGAAGTAGCTCACGTGCTGCTGAGAGAATCAAGTGCGGCCGTGGATTTGTTTCTACTTCTACTTACAGAAACTTTGGGTTTTTAAGAACACTTGTAGGTTTGACAGAAACACTGTGGCTCTAGTACAGGGAACTCCCATGTCATCTGCACCCCAATTCCCTGCCTGTTGTCACCCTGTATTGGTTTGGTGCATTTCTGAGACAGAACACACCCTGACCGACATGTCACTAGGAGCTGAAGTGGCACTTGGTTCAGAGTGTCTTTGTCTTCTCGTGTTAGACATTTTTGTGGCCGCCTCTCCTTCGGCTCCGCTGAGCTCTGGCGGCTCGCAGACCGGCCTGGTTTCTGGTGACTCTGGCAGTTTTGTGGGGTACGCTCTGGCACTGTGTAAACGTCCCTCAGATGGGATGTCCACACCCATGTTAATAGTACCTCCTGGTGATACAATGTCATCTGTGGTTCTCCTGCTAAAAGCCCATGACCCCGGTCTCATCATGAGAAAGCCCTGATTTATTTTTTTTGTATCCACACTGGAGGATATTTTCCCCATTGATTTTTTTTAGAGAGAGTGGAAGGGAGGGGAGAAGGGGGAATGAGAAAAAAACATGGATGGGTTCCCTCCCTCCTGCACTCAGGCCAGTGGGGACTCAGGAGATAGAACCTGCAAGGAGATACTTCGTGCCCTTGACCAGGAATCAGACCGGTGACCCTTCAGTCTGAGTGGTCTGACCCTCTAACCACTGAGCAAACCCACCATGGCGAGAAGGTCATCGTTTTTTTGTTTTTTTTTTAAATGTATGACAGATAACCCATTCACTCAGATTCAAAGTTCCAATGACACCCAGAGACACGCAGTTCAGAGTCACCTGCCTGCCCCTTCCCCCCCTCTACCTCGTCTCCCCCCAACACACAGTTACTGGCTTTTCCTTACAGAACTGGGGCAAATACAAATGCTTCCCAGCCACACACACACACACACACACACACACACACACACACACACACACGCTCTTTACACAAAAGATGGCAGGCTGCGCCGAAACCGGCTTGGCTCAGTGGATAGAGCGTCAGCCTGCAGACTGAAGGTCCCAGGTTCGATTCCGGTCAAGGGCATGTACCTTGGTTGGGGGGCACATCCCCAGTGGGGGGCGTGCAAGAGGCAGCTGGTCGATGTCTCTCTCGTCGATGTTTCTCTCTATCCCTCTCCCTTCCTCTCTGTAAAAAAAAATCAATAAAATATATTTTTAAAAAATGGCAGGCTGTGCTCACTAGTCTACACTTTGCTTTTTTTCTCAGTGTATCCATCCTGAGACCAGCTCGGGTCGTGCAAACAGCGATTCCCCCTTCTTTTCCACACCTCGTCCCGGGGCGAGGAGGGGCCCTCACAGACTGAACCAGTCTTGGACTCAGAGCCATGTGAGTGGCTCCAAACCCTTCACTGCTGTAAAAAAGAAAAAAGAAAAAAAAAAAAAGGAGGTGGGGGGGGAGGACTGTGACTAATCCCCTGCACTTTGCACAGATACCTGCAGGGAGGGAGCTATCTGGCGGGAGATTGCTGGGTCAAAGGGCGCATACGCTGCCTGCAGTTTAGACAGAGAAGGCCAAGTGGCTTCCCAAAATTCCGAACCAACTTGAGCTCCCTCCAAAACATGTTTTCCCGCAGCTCTCTCCACGACAGAGGTCATCGCCAGTGTGCGCGTTGCACAACCTCACTGGGGGAAGGTGGCACTGCTGGCGTGTCGTCCCCTTCCTGACTGGGCAGCTCATCTTCTGTTTACGTGCCGTTCGGGATTCCTTTTCGGTGAGCCTTCTTCCTATCTATTTTTTTTTTAATATATTTTATTGATTTGTTTACAGAGAGGAAGGGAGAGAGAGAGTTAGAAACATCTATGCCTCCGGAGCCAGCCTGATACACCCCTCCAAGCTCTGTCCCAAGGCTCTCACTCTGACCATCAGCTCCATGCAAGGGATCTAGTTCCACAGCCACAAGGAAGCCTTTACTGTCGGTCCCACGTGCCATCCCCCCTCACCTCACATACCCCCCCCCCCACTCTCGTCAATTCCAATCCCTCCTCCTGCCAGAAACCTCGTCCCGGTCCTGCAGGCAACACCCCACATCAACAGAGCCCCTTCTAGGTTCCGGGCACTGAGCCTCACTCCCCACAGCCCTTTGATGGATACGTCCCCGTTTTACAGGAGTGGAGACTGAGACGGGAGGACGTGAAGCATTTTGCCCCCAACCACCCGTTCCCAGAGCCAGCTTTGGGGGAAACCGAGGTGAGAAAGAGGATTCCCGCCTCCAGAAGGTGTTCAGGCTGCCTGTCACCGTGGCAGAACCGCAGGACCAGCAGCTGTCTGAGCCCCAGCCCGCCCTCCTCACTTGCTCTCTCTCTCCAAACAGACCCAGGATCCATGAGTCTGCACCCCTCCTTCCCCCTCCACCCCCCTAATCCCCGCTCCTGAGCATCCTGTGAGAACCAGCTCACCACGAGGGACCAGGCCCCAGTTTGGCCTCAGCGGGTGGGACCGGCTCGCTGCCCATCTTCTGTGGGGCCCTTGCTCTGCCAGGAGTCCCCATTGCCAGGGGTCCCCCACCCAGGCGTGGCCCACAGCGCGAGGGCACGGCCTCTGCCCCTCGGGAGCCGGTCTCTGGGCAGCCTGCGCTATTTTAAGCCGCTCGGAGATCCAAACAGGATCGGTGCCCACCAGGGACAGGGAGGGCCGTTTTCCACGGGCGAGCATCCCGGCGCGGTCCCTCCCAGCCTGCTCCACAATGGGATCTGAGAATCAGGGGGCCCGAGTATCCTCTTTCGAGAGGTGCCGCTCCTCTCTCTTTCCTGTCCTTTAGGGCGGGCGGGCACAGGGCACGTAGACAGGCAACTGCCTCATGGGGGAAGGGGGGCGAGGGGAGGAGAGGGGGCAGGGGAAAAGGTTGGGGGAGAAGGACCTTTTCCTCCCCTGGGTTCGCTCAGGGGTCCCCGCACTCATCCTCAGGGACCTCTGAACACTCCCACAGAAAGCTGTCAGCCTGGTGGTAGTGTTGGTATTTAAGTACTTAAATATATCTGCTCCATGATGCTTAGTGAAATAAGCCAGTCAATGAAAGAGAAACACCACATGATCTCACGCATTTATGGAAAATAAAGAACATGATAAATTGATGAACGAAAAGATAAATACAGAGGCAGTAAAGCATCCAACAGACGGTCAAATTACAGCGGGAAGGTGAGGGAGAGGTGGGGGAGATAAGAGATCAATCAAAGGACTTGTATGCATGCCTATAAGCATAACCAATGGACACAAGACCCTGGGGGTTAGGGAATGCCTGGGGCAGGGAGGAGGCAATGGGAAGATATGTACACATGCAATACATTAATTTAAAAAATTAAAAATAAGTAAATAAATACACCTGCCCCAACCCTCCCAGAGCCTCCCTCTGCTGTGAAGTGGGGATACTCACCCCCCGAGTCTCAGGATCGCCCTTTCAGAACTCAAAGGAATAATCCCTGTGCTCACCCACAGAAGGGCCTCAATCCATTCTAGTTCTCAATAAAGCCAGCTCTTTGACAGGGATCACCCAGAAAATTATACAGGAATAATGTACATTATTAACCTTGCCCACCGCCTCCTAAACACAATGAATCAAGGGAATTTTCCAAAAGTCCCTTTTCTAAGAACAACGGTCCTTCATAAAGCCAGTGGGAAGTTCCTCAACTTCCCCCTAATTTCCGGCATGCAGAAAGGCATATGCCTACATGACCCCATGTCCCTTGCAGGCGCTCAAAAGCTCGACCTCCACGATCCAGCCGTGACCTGACCTTCTCTCTGCCTTCTGGAACGTTCTACCATTCTCTCGTTTCCCGTTCATTTACGAATATTCAGGAACCACCCAGGAAGTGTCTGACAACACAGAGAACAGGAAGGACACAGTCACCGCTTTTACCCTCTCGCGGAGGAGCCAAAAGCAGCAGCAAAATAAACCAACAATATTTTTACAAGCGCACGATGGGAGCCACTATGGAAATCAGCCACATCCAGTGATTCGGACTCAGGGAGGCTGGAGGCGCCTATTGGATGGCACCATCTGAGAAGGTGACTGCAGTTGGGATGATGCGGACCCAGCTGGGTGAAGAGCGTGCCAGGAGGAAGGCCCAGCATATGCAAAGGTCCTGTGGCACGCTGCCTCGGGCATCAGGGAATTAACCACAGCCCAGGGGCTGGGTGGGAGGGCGGCCAGGTGAGGCTGGGAGACAGGCAGGGGCCCGGCTGCTCGGGGTTTCCGGAGCGGGGGGAGCTGCAATGAGAAGCCGGGAAGGGGTTCGGCCTGCGATGCCCCAGGCCTGCCGGTTACCGTATGCGACCTTGCTAGCAGTTTTCAACCTGTGGGTCTCGACCCACAAGTTGAGAACCGCTGCTGTAGAGCCTAAGACCATCAGAAAACACAGATATTTACATGATGATTCATAACGGTAGCAAAATGACAGTTACGAAGTAGCAACGAAAATAATTTTAAGATTGGGGGTCACCACCACATGAGGAACTGTATTAAAAGGTCACAGCATTAAAAAAGGTTGAGAACCGCTGGATACAAAATGGGTGGGAAGGGGCTGCCGCAGAAGCCGAGGGACCAGGGACACGGATGCGACCTCTGGGCAATGAGGCACCATGGAACAGTGGCCCAGACTGGGGTGGGGGCCCTGGAGCCAGACAGGAGGGGACCCTGGAGGGAGAGTGGCCTAGAGACTGTGGAACCCCAAACAAGACTCGGTCCTTCACTCGGGGGTCACCTGTGCGCTTGTTGGAGATAAAGCTCTCCCGCTCGCCCTCCAGCTCTGGGTGTGGGGCGGGCCATCTGGCCGCGCACAAGCCTTCCAGGTGTTTCTGAGGCCAGGCCGGCCTGAGAAGCCATCGAGGAGAGAGATGCCTGATAACACGAGACCAGAAAAATGTGGCCGCTGGCGACCGTCTTCAGATGCCGCCAGCCCGGACACACCCGGCCCCCGGCGGCCGAGATGCTGAGATCCACGGGGTCGTTTCTAGAAAAAGAGTCTGCCCCTGGGGTGCAGGTCCCCTCAGCCCGGGTGGGGCTGGAGCAGAGGGCGGGGGGGAGAGGGGCGCTCATGTCCATCTGGGGAAAGAAAGAATGTGGGCCGGCCGGCCGCCGGGTCCTGGGGGGGAGCGGCCTGCAGCGGCGGGTGTGGAATGCCTGCCATTGCTGACCGGCGCTGACCTGTGCGTCCGAGGCCCACGGGGCCCAGGGAATGAATGACATGCAAGGAGCGAACGAGAGAGGCCGGGCCTGCGTGCAGAGGCCGCGGAGAGCAATCCACGCCACGGACCGGGGCGCTCTGCCTCCTCCTCCTCCCGCCCCTCCACCTCAGTGACACTCGTCATCTGAGGCCGAGAGGCCACACCGGGCATCGTGGGTCGAAGAAGCACCTTCTCCTCTCCGCTGGCTCGGCCGCCACCCGCCCAGGCCACCGTCAGCTGTTCAGACAGGGCGAGGTCTCTTTAAATCAGGAGTCAGACACCTGACGGTAGCTTCGGGGGCCTTCTATTCCGGGGAGGCCTTATGATCGGGGAGGTCTTATTTTCGGGGGGATGCCTTCTATGACAGCGAGAGGCAAAAGTGGCAGTAGGTCTTATTTTCGGGGGATGCCTTACTTTCGGGGAAACAGGGTATATGTGTACACACACACACACACACACACACACACACACACAAAATCTGAAAGGCTTCATCATGTGCAATAATTACTTTTTACTCATCACAGAGCCCTTTGTAGTTCCCGGACCTGCATCATCGTTATTACACTTGGCTCCGGCGCTAACGAGCTTACTACCTCCGAACAGGCAGGCATTCTGGGCAAAAAATCCAAAAACCCCGAACTGGTTGGGGCGCAGACACTTGGAACGGCATCTGGCGCGTAATTATTTTTAACGGGGAGAAAACACAGCCCATCCCGTCAGCTTTCCCGGTGGGGCGAAGACAGACTGGCCACCAGCGCACACGGGAAAGGGCGGGCCGGCCGGCCGGGGTGCACGGGCATCGTCCTCTGTCCTCCCGCTAATCCCCGGAGCGCCGTCCGGTGGACGCCAGCATTCACCCTGTGCGGGCACCGGCGCCCTGTCCCTCTCCCACCACTCGGAGGGGGAGACTGGGACTCTCCTGACCCCCGAAACCACCTGGAGAGCTTTTTCTGACGCTTCGATGAACCTGGGGCTCGTTTGCTTTATCATTTGAATCTCAGCGAGCATCTCTGGCCCGGGAGAAAGGCAGACACGCAGGACGCGGGCAGAAGAGAGGAGAAGCGGCCGGAAGGAAAAGGAAAGAAGCCTCCTTCGTGCCTGCCGAGGACCATCCTTCTATTGTAATTTTTACTATGGTGGTGGTGGAGGTGGCTGTCACCATCCAGAAGTCTCAGCTACCAGAACCTTCCAAGGTCTCTGGAATGCCACATCCACTCGGGGCCTCCGTGCCAGGAGGAGCTACCTAAAGAGTAATGTTAGCGTAAAAACCATTCAAACCTGTAAGGAATTTTTGTGAGTTTATTGGAGCCAAACTGTGGACATACGCCGAGTAGCAAGGACCTCAGTTAATTGAGATATTGCTCCGGAGAATGGGCATTCCGTCTGTATTTATACATCGCCTCAAAGGAAAGGGGCGTCGGTGGGTGACATGACATCCATTGGGGAGAGACTAGAGAGGCAGGAGAAAGCAAAGGGGGAAACTCCTGGGATTGGATGAAAGAAAAATGATGGACACACGCTTAGGTGGGCGCAGGAACAATTAACATGATAACAAAGATGGAATTTGTGGTCGCCCATCACAGCAGGTTGTGCCCCAAGGGGTCCAGAAAAAGGGAAGGTACCAGTTACCCAGACACTGCAAGGGTCTGTTAGCAGAGATGCAAAAAGACAGACGGGCTCTCTTAAGGTAAAAGTTGACCTTGTCAGGAAGATACCGGCCTAGGAGGTAACAGCCCACCATCACTGCGCTGAGGTCAAGTTTAATTTCAGGTCATCCTCTGTGGCTGCTCTAGGCCCTGCGTTTGCAGGACCGCCACGCAGGCCTCCCCTGAGCTGCCAGGTCAGCACGTGGCCCCTCCCGGCCCCAGTGAGGGCCCGTGGCTGAGGTCGCCTCTGAGAACGAGGAGAAGAGAGAGCGAGCTCTGCCTGGCTCTGTGACATGTGCCCGCGTGTGAGGGGCCAGAGAGCACTGGACCGTCTCGGTAACAGCGTTCTCTCCGACAAAGTGGGCGATCCAACCACAGAGGTGACACACCACCCCCTGCCCAGCCCCCCAAAAGGGGATCGATGTGGCTATTTTTTTCATTTTGAACAGAACCACCAAAAGTGGGCCTCTACACACTGGCGTGTTTCCCGAACGGGTCCCAGGACGAAGTAGACACCGCTCGCCCTTGAACTCCAAGGCTCCCAAAGAGCAAGCGCACAGCCTGGCTCAGGAGCTGTGACAAAGAGGCTGAGGAGGGGGAAGGGGCTTCGGCAAAGACGGAGATCCAGGGCGCCCAGAGGGAGGCAGAGGGTTTGGGGGCTTCTGGCCCCGCTGTGGTACTGTGGCCACGGGACAAGATGCTCAGCTGACGCCTGAGATGCAGGGGCTGGGTTGGGGCAGGGTACCCACCCGCTGTGCCAGGAAGAGTTAAAGGGACTTCTCCAGGGAGCCGCCAGCTCCAGCAGGGGGCCTGGAGAGAGAGGGGACGGGGGGCGGGGTGGAGGCAGCTCAACCCTGCTGTGCAGCCCAGCCGCCCTGAAATTCTTTTTTTTTTTTAATATATTTTATTGATTTTTCACAGAGAGGAAGGGAAAGGGACAGAAAGCCAGAAACACCGATGAGAGAGAGACATCGATCAGCCGCCTCCTGCACATCCCTTACGCCCGCCACCAAGGTACATGCCCTTGACCAGAATCGAACCTGGGACCTTTCAGTCCGCAGGCCAACGCTCTATCCATCCACTGAGTCACACCGGTTTCGGCTGCCCTGAAATTCTTGAAATTGGCTCCGCTTCAAAGGAGGAAAGGGAACGTGCTAGGCGGCTCTTCCTTCTGCCCCAGGAGGCGCCGGGCCGGGAAGGGGGGTGCAGAGGAGGCAGCAAGGCCGCCAGCCTGGGGCCTGCACAGCCAGGCCCAGGGCTCCCCCATACCGGTCACTCCGGAGGGCAGAACAGAGGGGTGGTCAGCCGCCTGAGACCGGGAGCGGGTGTCGAGGACTCAGCGCTCGGGCTGGCAGGGTCCAGGTGGCAGAAAGGGACCGGCAAGGCGTGGGGAGACGGTCTGGGTGAGTGGGGGCAGCCCTGGGTTCTAGGGTCAGAGGGAACAGAGGCTCCTGGAGACGCCCGGCGTTCCTCTGCATGCACATGGGAAGCCTCAACATGGGGGCCTTCCCAGATCTGCCACTACCCGGCGGACTGGTTTTTAACCAGCTGCCTCTGACTGCGTGGGGAGAGCAGGCACGTGGCACGATTTCCCGCAGGATGAAGAGTCACAGAGTGGACACGAAGACCCCTTCTGCCCCCAGAAGGCCCTCAGTCGGCCCTGTAACGAACCACTATTTCCATTTGTGTGTCCTGCCAGATCCAGATGTGTGTGTGCATGTACCATCTTTTCCAGCTATAACACAACTTTTTAGCCCAGGAAAATCTTCTCAAAAGTCGGGGGTCTCCTTATACGCCGGGTGTCTCATCTTATAGGGCGGGTATATCTCAAACTCTGTATCAGTGGTTCTCAACCTGTGGGTCGCGACCCCTTTGGGGGTCGAACGCCACTTTCACAGGGGTCGCCTAAGACCATCGGGAAACACAGGTATTTACATTATAATTCATAACAATAGCAAAATTACAGTGATGAAGTGTGGTTGGGGGTCACCACAACATGAGGAGCTGTATTAAAGGGTCGCGGCATTAGAAAAGTTGAGAACCACTGCTCTGTATTTTAACGGGAGAAGTTGGGGGTCGTCTTACACGCCCAGTCATCTTATACACTGGAAAATTCGGTACATGTGCATGTGTGCATGTGTGCATGTGCGTGTACGCGCTTCCTTTTACACCCAAGTGGAGAGAGTGAGACAATTCCCAAAACCCTAACCACTCAGTATCTGGGACCTGTCACCCATCACCAGACAGGCTTGGACAAGGCCCCTCTGTCCCGGAGAAAGCCACCGCCGCCAGCTCGGAAGCTCACCCAGAACGGGTGAGACCAGCCCAGTCCACGGAGTGCAGTCGCACCAGCAAGTAACCTTCACCGAGCGCTCCCCAGAGCCCTCCCCAGGGCCTTTCCCGGGACCAGGTGCTGGACTGAGCAAGTCCCAGGCCCCATCTCGCCCAAGTTCACAGCCACCTGCAGAGCTCAGGTCCGGCCGAAAGGTTCTGATCCCCTTTTACAGTTCAAGAAGCTGAGGCCCAAGAGCAAAGCCACTTGTCCGAGGTCCGGAGCTGGTAAGTGGGAGGTAACGGGGGTGCAAAGGCACCTCTCTCGTGGATACCCCTCGCCGGGGCGGAGCTGCCAGCGGGGGACAGAGGTGTTCACCCCCGGGGAGCCCGGGGGGGCTGCGAGGAACACATGGGTGGCTCAACGTGTGGGAGACAGAACCCGCACCCTTCGGTTTCGCACCCAAGACTCAGACCTTTGACTTCCACGGACGCATCCCCGCGGACGGAACACGGAAGCACCCTCTCCAGCCGTCAAGTTTGCATCACCCTCCAGCACCCCTAAAGGAGGTGGCGTGATCAACCCCTGGCCGCTGGGGAAACGGGGTTGACAGAAGCTGGGGGGCCTTCCGCAGTCCCCAGGGGGAGACAGCACTGGGGGGTCAGGCTCAGGCCAGGCTTCTCCCCATTCGGCCACGGCCAAGCACGTTCTCTAAGCAGCCAAGGAGCATGCTTTAAGCGAACCCCAAAGTCATCAGGAGAAACAGCGTCCCACGCTGAAGAGTGACCCCCTTCTGCTCAAGACCCACATCTGCATAGACCCAGCCTGATCAGAAGGCAAGTTCTTACAGGGGTAATGCCTGCAATCACTCAGGGCTAAGCATCGGGCAAAACCAAACAGGGAAGCAGCCACACATGTATCAAGAGCCTTACAGCCGAGACCGGTGTGGCTCAGTGGATAGAGCGTCGGCCTGCGGACGGAAGGGTTCCAGGTTCGATTCCGGCCAAGGGCACGTACCTTGGTTGCGGGCACATCCCCAGTGGGGGGCGTGCAGGAGGCGGCTAATCGATGTCTCTCTCTCATCGATGTTTCTAACTCTCTATCCCTCTCCCTTCCTCTCTGTAAAAAATCAGTAATATATTTTTTTTTAAAAAAAGAGCCTTATAGATGTCCGGAATCTCGGACTTGGTCATTCTACTTCCGAAAACCTCTCCTAAGAAAATCCAAAAGATAGAAATGAGTTTATCTGCATAGATGCACACACACGCACTTCTCTCCGCTCTAGCAGTGACAGCAAAATACAAGAGATATTCTTAACACTCAAAACTACAAGCAAAAATTGGGGAGATGCCAAACTATCACTGCCTGGGATATTCCGCGACGTGGCATTAGAAATGATCCTTAAAAGCCTGCTCGTCACGCCACGTGGAAATACTTCTCTGACACGCAGAGAAAATCCCAATGAAGTTAACATGAGGCCGCCTCAGATTGAAAAGAAATGTGCAAAGAAAAAAGACACGCAATAAGATGTGTTAATGTCGTTTTCTTTCTTGTACACTTCGCATCGCCCAGGTTTTCTACAAAGAAAAGTATCGTTATAAAAATAAGCTTCACCCGAAGGTAATGATGCACCGTGTCCTGGATAAAACGGGCCACGGGTGGAATAGGAGATTGAGGGGAATTTCTTGAGTTTTCCGATTATGCTCTTAACAAGATACATGACCCTCAAAAATAGGGCGCAAGCGTAGAAACAGATGGATGGGGAACTCTGGTACAAAGTGGCTCAGCCCAAGCTGGTCTGGCTCAGTGGATAGAGCATCAGCCTACGGACTGAAGGGTCCCGAGTTCAATTCCAGTCAAGGGCACATGCCCTCGGTTGCTGGCTTGATCCACAGTAGGGGACATGCAGGAGGCAGCCTATCAATAATTCCCTCTCATCACGGATGTTCCTATCTCTCTCTCCCTTCCTCTCTGAAATGTGTGTGTGTGTGTGTGTGTGTGTGTGTGTGTGTGTGTGTTATATTTTCCGGCATATAAGAAGACTGGGTGTATAAGACGACCCCCAACTTTTCCAATTAAAATATAGAGTTTGGGATATACTCACCCTATGACACCTGGCGTATAAGACGACCCCCTACTTTTGAGATTTTCCTGGGTTAAAAAGTCATCTTATACACCAGAAAATACGAGATAGATAGATAGATAGATAGATAGATAGATAGATAGATGTAAATTGCTCAAAGTCAGGGCCCACCTACACCATGGCAGGTCGACAGTGACCAGGATGGTCCCCAAAAGTGTGACCCAAGAAACAGGGCCAAGGCCCCCTTGATGCAGCAGAGAAAGCAAAAGACGGCTCCCCTCAAGAGAAAGCCTTTGAATAGTTCAAGAGAGGAGGGTGGGGGGACGATGGTCCAAAATCCCAGGACAAACACGGAACCATCTAGAAAGGACACGTGGGCCATGTCTCCAGCTCAGATGCACAGGGAAGGTCCCTGATAGGCATCATCACGGGCTTTTCCCCCCAATGCCCCCCACTCTGAGAATGAACCCTGCAGGGGAAGCTCAGACGTCTTCCTTAGGCGTGTGGGGGAGACTCAGAATGGCCCAGGCCTGGCCAATGTGAAAATACAGATGCCGGGGGTGGGAAGGGGGTGTGCAGAAGACAAGATGAGCGTGCTGATGGATATCTCGGCCGCAGGTGTGAGTCACAGGATCCTGGGGAGCAGCCAGAATCAAGGCCTGAATCAGTGATCAGCGAAGCCCATTGGCCAGAGATACGGCCCGGGCCCCACCCACCACGGCTCTTCGCTCTGGGAAGAGTTGACTCAGGGCTGGCGGGAAGGGGCGGGCGCCTGGCTCCCCCAGAGAAGCCTCCCCCGTCGGATGCTCAGTGTGCGTGGATTTCGGGGAGCGGAAGCCTCATTCTTTTCCCCAGGCACCGGACCCCGCATCCAACCAGGCTGAGGATAAGCAGGAGCTTCCTATTTGCAAGCTCCCGTCCCTCTCTCTCTTTCAAGACGCGTCCAAAGCTGCGTCCAGAAGTCCATTGTCACAGGGACAGGCCGGCAGCCTGTTGGGAGCAAGCTTTCCCCACAGCCTGGCACAGACCCTGAAGCAACATTCACTAGGAGGTGCCAGCCACCCCGAGCCTCGTGCTTAGGCGGAGAAGCCGGGGACGGATGCCAAGTGTGGGTTGGATTACACGAGCCACCTTGAACGTAAAGACTTCGAGCTGGCCGTGGCCGGTGTGGCTCAGTGGATAGAGCGTCGGCCTGCAGACTGAAAGGTCCCGGGTTCGATTCCGGTCAAGGGCATGTACCTTGGTTGCAGGCACATCCCCAGTAGAAGGTGTGCAAGAGGCAGCTGATCGATGTTTGATGTCTCTCTCTCATCAATGTTTCTAACTCTCCTATCCCTCTCCCTTCCTCTCTGTAAAAAAATCAATAAAATATATTTAAAAATAAATAAATAATGCCCCTTCGTTTAAATAAATAAATAAATAGATGCATAGATGAATGAATGAATGAATGAATAAAAGTGCCCCCAGAAACCGAGGCTCAGAGAGGTCGTCTGCCCAGCCCAGAGCCACACAGCAGGCAGGCACCAGCAGCCGGGCCTCCTGCCCACAAACCCAGTTCTCTTGTCCTCATTCGGTGCTCAAAGTGCTCTGCTCGGGAGCCACCCTAGCAAGTGGGGCCTCCTTCCCTAGAACAGCGGTTCTCAACCTGTGGGTCGCAACCCCTTTGGGGGTCGAATGACCCTTTCACAGGGGTCGCCTAAGACCATCGGAAAATGCAGATATTTACATCACGATGCATCACAGGAGCAACATTTCATGGTTGGGGGTCACCACCCCATGAGGAACTGTATGCAAGGGTCGTGGCCTTAGGAAGGTCGAGAATCACCGCCCTAGAGGGAAACTCTAGGCCTCGCCTGGGGACACAGCAGGTCACTGGAATGCGAAGAACTGTCCCTGCACCAGCCCTTAAAGAGACCCAGCCCTGCAGCCTTCTCCCCCTCCCGGGCACGGGAACAGCTGGAGGTCTGAAGCACCGAACACCTGGGAGACATTCCCCTCCTTGAAAAGTATAATCTCGCCGAAACCAGTTTGGCTCAGTGGATAGAGCGTCGGCCTGTGGACTGAAGGGTCCCAGGTTCGATTCCGGTCAAGGGCATGTATCTTGGCTGCGGGCACATTCCCAGTGGGGGGCGTGCAGGAGGCGGCTGATCGATGTTTCTCCCTCATTGATGTTTCTAACTCTCTATTCCTCTCCCTTCCTCTCCGTAAAAAAAAAATCAATAAAATATATTTAATTTTTAAAAAAATGTATAACCTATTTCTCCAACTGTCCATCTGCGGGGGGGAGGGCCCAAGTTGGCAGCTAGCTGGGATGGAGGGTGTGCTTGCCCTGGGCCCCATGACCTACGAGGGCAGATGGCGTGAGTCTGCCGCTCGCCCACTCTCACGAAGCCCCAGCCGGCTCTGGGGCGTCCCTTCCCCATCGCCCATCAGGTCTGCGGGAGGGGGGATGGCTGGGCACGACCCTGTGTTTCTCATCGAAGCAGGGATTCACCCCCACGTGGGCTGAACTGGGGGCGCAGGACAGAACCCGTGGCCATAACCACCCCTCAAACATCTCTGAAAAAGGCTGAGCCCCGCAGACAGGAGCCTGACCCGCCCCTGAGAACCTTCTCAATCCAGGGACATTCCAGAGGGCACAGGAATGCGGATGGGCCTGGGCGGGTATACCAGATGGGACAGAGGTGATGGGCCTATCGGAGTTCTGACCCCACTTCCGCCACGTCAGCTCACGTGGGGGCCTTCCCTCCCACCCTCCACCCCCACCTCCCTCTGTGCTCTGGGGAGGGCTGGGTGGGGGCTGACGTGAATGGATTTCGCCCCAAGCTCTTCCTCATTGCTCCACAGCGACCTGGGGCCGAGCCCCGAGGCGGACAGAGATGCCTGTAGACAGGAGATCATACCTGCGGGGTCTGTTAAGACCCACAGATCCTGAAGTCTGACTATGGGGCTTCACCTCCTGGCTCCAGCCCGGCTACTAACAGCAACTATTCTGCTTCCTCCAGGGGGTGGGGGGTCCTCACAGGTGTCTGTGGGCTCCTAGGCTTTGTGACTAGCTTATACGAGTCATCGCGGGGATCGGCCGGCTGCACACGACCCACCAGTTTACCGCGACTCGAGCGTCTCCTAGTTTCCCACGCCTCAAGGTTATGGAACGAATTAAACTCGTATCTCGAGGCACCACTGTACATTATGTCTACTCTTTCGTAGATGTCAACAGGATATAATGAACTAATTATTGGCGCTCTATGAAATGTGTGCTCGCCAGTTCTGCCCCACCAAAGATGTCTGCTAGTTATTTCCTTTTCAAAAACCACACAACTCCCGGCCTGGCCGGTGGCTCAGTGGTCAGAGCGCCCACTCAGAGACCAAAGGAACAGGGTTCCATTCCCTTCCTGGTTGGGGAGACAAACCATCAATGTCTCTCTCACATCGATGTTTCTCTCTCTCCTCCTTCCCTCCCTCCCTCCTGTCTTCTCCCTTCCTTCCCATCTTCTAAGAAATCATCAATGGGGAAAATATACCCTCCGGTGAGGATGCTTCAAAAAGCAGCACAATGCCCGGAGAAGCCTTTGGCGGTGATGTCACGGGCCGGAATGTGCAGGGTTGGGGCACTCTGACCCCTGGGAGTGGAGTGGTCCCCTCCGCTGCGGGGAAGTGAGCTAAGAGCACCCAACGGAATGAGATAACACCCCGGAGGGCTGACCAGAGCCGCTAGCCCGGGGCGAACAGAGGCCGCTGGAATCCAAACGATGGAGGCTCGAGGCGGTCTGGCCGGCTGGCCGGCCCGGCTGAGGCTGCCACAGCGACTGAGCCTCCTACCCAGAGCACGGGCCACAGAAGCAGAACTAGGTGAAGTGGACTTCGCCCAAATTAAAAACACCCAGGCCTCACAGGACACTTCCCAGAGAGTGAAAAGAAACAGACCAGAACGGGACAAATATCTGCCTGTCATACCTCTGAATAGGGACGAACCTCCACAATATAGAAAGAACTCTTACAGGTCCACAACAATAAAAAAATCGCTCTCCAAAGAAGACCTACGAGGGGCCGATAAACCACTGAGAAAGACGTTTGGCATCGCTAATCATTAGCGAAATGCAAATCAAAGCCACTGCGAGATGCCAGTTCATACCCGTTCGAATGGCTATTATTAGACGTAAAGCAAAAACACACAATAGGCTGAAACCGGTGTGGCTCAGTGATAGAGCATCGGCCTGCGGACTGAAAGGTCCCAGGTTCGATTCCGGTCAAGGGCATGTTTCTGGGTTGTGGGCACATCCCCAGTAGGGAGTGTGTAGGAGGCGGCTGATCAATGACTCTCATCGATGTTTCTAACTCTCTATCCCTCTCCCTTCCTCTCTGTAAAAAAATCAATAAAATATTTTTTTTTTAAACGCACAAATAAAGTCAGAGGAAGGAAGGAAGGAAGAAAAAAGAGAAGAAAAAAAAAAGAAAAAGCCAACATGTATTGATGGGGCAGAGAAGGAAGGAGAAAGGAAAGAACAGTCTAGAACCTCAGAAACTGTTACTTTCCCAGGCACACATGGCCAATCCCAAGAAACCTTTCTGAGGGGGAATGTAAAACTGTGCTTTCGGAAGGTCTTCGCCCGGGTGAGGCACCGGAGCCAGTGAAGACTGAAGCAGCGAGCCCAGCGGCCAGCGGGACTCAGCGGTGGAGCACCCACCACAAACCAGGAGGTCCTGGAGCTGGAGTCCCGGTCAGGGCCCAGGCCCCCGCTGCGGGCTCCACCTTCCGGCAGGGGGCGTGCAGGAGGCAGCAGCCGATGATCCACGATTCTCTTTCATCGGTGATGTTTCTCTCTCTCGCCCTCTCCCTTCCTCTCTGAAATCAACAAAAATCGATTTACAAAAAAATAAAAATAGCCGAAACCGGTTTGGCTCAGTGGATAGAGCGTCAGCCTGCAGACTGAAAGGTCCCAGGTTCGATTCCGGTCAGGGGCATGTACCTTGGTGGCAGGCACATCCCCAGTAAGGGGTGTGCAGGAGGCAGCTGATCGATGTCTCTCTCTCTCATCGATGTTTCTAGCTCTCTGTCCCTCTCCCTTCCTCTCTGTAAAAAATCAATAAAATATATTTTAAAAAATTAATTAATTAATTAAAATAAATAAATAAAAACAGAAAGCGAAAGTGTTGGCAACAAGGGCATTTGGGGAAAGGTCTGAGAGGGTGGAGCTGGGTCCAAGAGCACCTGCCCCTCTGTGGGTTCACACTTCCTGGGCCCACGTGGTGCATTTACATAACCCACTCCCCCTCCTAAGCAGAGAGTTGGAGAGCCCTGACCGGAACCCACGTGGGTAACTCAGCGCAATGTGGGTGGGAGCTGTGACAGCCCAGAGGCAGGGTGCGTGGAGGGATGGTCACAGCGGGCGAGAAAGGAAGAGGAATGCTTCCTGCAGACGAGACCCCGAAGCTGAGAGAGAAAGCAAACAAGAGGCAGTGAGGAGAGCCGGTGGGAAGTCAGAGACGAACCTGTGACAGCAGTCCTCTGAAGAAGCTCATCAACCAACCTTCAGCAGCATCCCAGCCCCTTAGCCGCCAGCGGCCGGGGGCCACACAAGCCTTCCTCCTGCCCCAGCTCAGGCTGCAAGGGCCAAAGCACTCAGGCCTCAGGGTCAGGAGAGCTGGGGTCCTGGTCCCCACTCCACCACTGAGGCTCAAGCAGCAATTCATCACCATCCGGCCGGCCTGTCCTGCAGCTGGTACCAGAACTAACCATGCCAAGCCACTAAACCAGTGGTTCTCAACCTTCCTAATGCCGCGACCCTTTAAGACAGCTCCTCATGTGGTGGTGACCCCCACCCATAAAATGATTTCCGTTGCTACTTCATCGCTGTAATTTTGCTACTGTTATGAACTGTAATATAAATATCTGATAGGCAGGATGTATTTTCGTTGTTACAAATGGAACATCATTAAAGCATAGGGATGAATCACAAAAACAATATGTAATTATATATTGTGAAATACTTATTTCTGATTACAAGTAAATGAAATTTTGTCTTGAATCGTGGTGTAGCATGGGTAACAGTCTTCCTATGACAATAGTAAACTACATGGCTACACTTTGCTACACCGAGGAGCGGTGTGTTGGTTCCTAAGACCATGGGAAATAGGTCTTAGGTGTAAGGGTCATTCGACCCCCAAAGGGGTCTCGACCCACAGGTTGAGAACCGCTGCACTAAACGCTGTGAGGTCCCTGAGTTTCTGGGTGTAGTCTGTGCCTTCCAAAGCCCCCCTCCAGGGACTGAAGGCAGGCAGGAACAGGGGGCAGGGAGACACTTGGGACCTGCCGGCTGAAAGAAGGGTTCTGGCACGAGCGATGCCAGGTCTTACGGCCGGATCCAATGGGACAGTCCTGGGCATCGGACGTCCCTCAGGTATAACAGGCCAATACCCAACTGGGCTTTCCAAGCCGCGGCTGCCAAGACAATCTCTATGGGTTTCGGGGACGGAAACAGTTACCTCCCCTTGACCCTGGCGCCCCTCGCTTTAAAACAAACAAATGAAGAAGCAGTTCAAACAAAACTTCGCTTTTCCTTTTTCTACGGGATGAGCCCGTGGGCAAAGCCTGTGGTTGGGAAAGCAGGGATGGAAGGCGTGTGGAGACAATGACAGGCACCAGACCTGGCCTGTGACCTACCTGGAGCCCAGAGGAGGCTCCGGCCGCCGGGAACCCTGCCTGGTGCAAAAAGAAGGGGGGGCCTTTCATCCCCAGAGCGCAGGCCCGGGAAGCCGCATCCTCTGAGGGGTCCCGAGGCCAAGGCCGAAGGTCGCCCTGCAGTGGGGGGAGGGGTGTGAGGGCCCTGGGTTCTCCGGGCCCCGGGGGAAACCAGGCCTCCGCCTCCTGGGATTTCCATGGACCTGACGCAGTGGTCTGTGGTGTAGAGCGAGGCACCCCAAGGACAGGAATTGAGTCTCAGCGGGAGGACAGGTGGAAGTGATCCCCACGCGGCTCCTGGCCCTGCGGGATGAGCCAGTCATTCGTCCCCACGAATAAACGCTGTGGCCATAAAGGCAGGAAGCGGGGGAACCTTTGTTCCCACAGCTGCTCTTCCATCAGAGGTGCTTCCTCACGGGGCACCCTTTCCTTCGCCTCGGTCCTTCCGAAAAAGGGGAAAAGTGGCCCTGACCGGTGTGGCTCAGTGGATAGAGCTTCGGCCTGCGGACTGAAGGGTCCCAGGTTCGATTCCGGTCAAGGGCAAGTATCCTGGTTGCGCCCCAGTGGACTGTGAATCAGGAGGTCCAAGTTCAATTCCCAGTCAAGGTACAAGCCTGGATTATGGGCTTGATCCCCAGTGTGGGGCATGCAAAAGGCAACCAATCAATGATTCCCTGTCATCATTGATATTTCGGGCACGCCCTCTCCCTTCCTCTCTGAAATCAATAAAAATATATTTTTTAAAGAAAAAGGTCAATCAAATCAGGCCCCACCCACTCAGCAGCTCCTCAGGGCGAATAGTGCTTAGGACCCTCTAGATTCTAGAAATTTTGCTACTGTTATGAATCGTAATGTAAATATCTGTGTTTCCACTAGTCTTAGGCGACCCCTGCTAGCAGTTCTCTCTCTACCCAGAAGTTGAGAACCGCTGCTGTAAAGCCTAAGACCACCGGAAAACACAGAGATTTATATGACGATTCATTAACAGTAGCCAAAAGACAGTGATGAAGTAGCAACGAAAATAATTTTATGGTTGGGGGTCACCACCACATGAGGAGCTGTCTTAAAGGGATACGGGAAGAGGAAGGCTGAGAACCACCGCCCTACAGGGAAAGTCAAGGTGACCTTTGACCCTCGCCGCCAGCCCTATTCCCTCCTCCCTCCCCGATGATGACCTAGATCCCATTTACCAGCCCGATTCTCCGGGTTCCCACCCACCTCTCAGGGCCCTTTGGCAGCCCGGAGCGGGAGCTGCAGAGAAGCTCAAGTTCACCTGGGAGCGGCCGCACAGATGTTTCTGATTGTGCCGCCTGCTGCCAGCCGCTCTCCCCACCGACCTCACACGCCGGCCCGCCGAGGGGGGGATCCTGTCACCCAGACTGGAGGCAGGCTCCCTGCTTTTGGCACTTGTTCAAAAAGGCAAGCGTACCCCGTGGCAACAGCCCAGATGCCCTGCGCCTGCAGGATGGGGGGAGAAACGGCGGGGTGGCCGCAGGACAGACAGCACCCCGCACGCAAAGGGCCTCACGACCGAGCCCCCCACCGCATGAAGAACCGTGCATGACGCCCCGAGAGAACGCACACTGAAAGGCTTCGTACCGTAGGATGGACGCCACTTATAGGAAAACGCCAAGGACAGAAAACAAGTAGGCGGTTGCGAGACGGGGGAGGAGACTGAGGCCAGAGGGGCGGGAGAGAAGTCGGGGGGAGGGGGCGATGGGAACGGGGGATGGTGAGGACTCCGGGACTATGCTCCCCAGCTGCGTGCCTTCCTCACAAGGCCGAGCACTGAGCCAGGAAGGGTGAATTCTACTGCCTGGAGATGGCACCTCCATCAGCAGCGCTTCTCAACCTGTGGGTCGCGACCCCTTTGGGGGTCAAACGACCCTTTCACAGGGGTCGCCTAAGACCATCGGAAAATGCAGATATTTACATCACGATGCATCACAGTAGCAAAATTTCATGGTTGGGGGTCACCACCCCATGAGGAACTGTATGCAAGGGTCGCGGCCTTAGGAAGGTTGGGAACCGCTGTCCATCAGCCTCCCGGGATCAGTGAGGCTGCATCCTTTCCCACTCCCCGGGGGTTCAGCTTTCTGCTCTGGAGCACTGCTGGCTCCGGCGTTTTACCCACTTTGCTTTGAGATTGGCTTTTTTTTTTTAATATATTTTATTGATTTTTTACAGAGAGGAAGGGAGAGAGAGAGAAAGTCAGAAACATCGATGAGAGAGACATCGATCAGCCACCTCCTGCACGCCCCACACTGGGGATGTGCCCGCAAGCAAGGTGCATGCCCCCGACCGGAATCGAACCCGGGACCTTTCAGTCCGCAGGCCGACGCTCTATCCACTGAGCCAAACCGGTCTCGGCGGCTTTTTTTTTTTTTTAAGATTCTTTTTTTAATATACATTTTTATGTATTTCAGAGAGAAAGGAAGAAGGCAAGAATGACAGAAACATCCACGATGAGAGCGGCTCCCCCAGCAGGCCCCACCCTGGGGACGGAGCCTGCAGCCCAGGCCTGTGCCCTTGACCGGAATGGAACTGGGACCCTTCCGTCCTCAGGCCGACGCTCTTTCCACTGAGCCAAACTGGCCAGGGCTTAATTAGGTTTCTTATGGATTTCTTGGGAGAGAGGAAGGGAGAGGGACAGAGAGATGGAAACATCTATCGGCTGCCTCCTGCACACCCCGCGCTGAGGGCTGAGCCTGCACGGGCAGGGGGCCCCACCAGAATCCAGCTGTGACCTCCTGGTTCCTGGGTCGATGCTCAACCACTGAGCCACACCCTCTGGGCCAATTGTTTGGGGTTTTTCTTTGTTACTGACTTTCAGAAACTCTTTGTTTTTTGCTATTATAGTGTGTTTTGGGGTGTTTTTTTTTTGTTTTGCTTACGATGCTTTTTTTTCTTTAATATATAGGGTATTTCCCCAAAAAAAATGTACACACACTTTGAATGATTATAAAGTGTTTGTACTTCCACTGCGTTTTCAAACTTCCGGTAGCATCTTAGGATGAATTTGCTTTGATCAAAGCTTGGTCTGGCTGCAAGGAAAGAGCCATCAATGGAGCCATCAGCTGTGACAGTGTGTGTGCGTGTTTCTGGGACGCTATGAACCGGTGTGTCATATTCACCAATCTTTTCCTTTTACTGGCGTCTTCCTCCTTCTCTGGTTCACTTCCCCTAAGCCCTCATGCCTCACTCAGACCCCCTCACCTCCAAGTGAACTATCCTCCGACATTATCCTAGTTCACATTCCTGACAAAAACGTTATTTTTTGTGGGCGCTCACTTCTTTGTCTCCCACTAAAGTAATAAGCTCCTTCAGGACCATTATCTGTTTTGGTCGCTACTCAATTCCTGAGACTAAAACCGTCCTTGGCTCCCCACCAGGCGTATCACAAATACCTGCTGAATGAATGACAGCAAAGAAAAAGTCACACAGGTGCATCTGACAAGTAGAGACATATGTCTAGCTGGCGTATGTCTGCGCTACACGTGAATGTTCTTGCCATATCCCTTCATCATGGACGGCAACAGACATTACACATCTGACAGAAAAGAAAAATAGAGCTTCCGTGTAAACCTCCGGGGGACACAGTATTTTCCTAAAACTTTAAAAATATTGAGAGGGCCGAAACCGGTGTGGCTCAGTGGATAGAGCGTCGGCCTGCGGACTGAAAGGTCCCAGGTTTGATTCCGGTCAAGGGCATGGACCTTGGTTGTGGACACATCCTCGGTGGGGGGCATGCAGGAGGTGGCTGATCAATGTTTCTAACTCTATCCCTCTCCCTCTCTGTAAAAAATCAATAAAATATATTTTTTTAAAAAAAATATTGAGAGGGCCTGATGTAATAATCCCAGTCCTAGGGCTTTATCTTAAATAAAAAAAAAATGAACTGAAAAGTAGAAAACTTGACATATACAGAGTCTATTATGAGTTAAGCATCCCAATCAACCGATTAAGTAAACAATAAAACGGTCACAGAACAGAATAATAAAATAATATCAACCCAATAAAAGTACTACGGACAATACTAATCAGAAATGCTTCTAGTTCGGTGATAACTAAGAAAAGTCAGGATGTGTATTTTAAAAGTATACTGTGTCATCACTGCAACTACTTTCTTAAAGAGACAATAAAGGTAAAACAGTAGCGTATTTAACTCGAGAAATAATAGTTGTCTTTTTTCACAAAGACCTTCCCCCGGGAATTTTAAAGATAAGCTTACATTTCTTTCATTTGAGGAGAGATGCTTTAGTCACAGTTCTGCCCACCACGAGCCCGGAATCCTAACTCAGGCACCTCCCACCCGAAGCCCACCTGCTTTGGTCAGAGGTAAATCTGGGAAGTCACTCCTAGCTTACAGTCCTTGGAAAGTGCCCGGAGTTTGCAGGGCACTTTAAATAAATAAATGGCTTCTGGCCCAGCCAGCGGGTTCAGAGGTTCAGCACTGACCTATGAATCAGGAGGGAGGTCACGGTTCAATTCCCCGTCAGGGCACATGTGGGCTTGATCCCCAGTGTGGGGCGTGCAGGAGGCAGCTGATCAACGATTCTCTCTCATCATCGAGGTTTGTTTCTATCTTTCTCTCCCTCTCCCTTCCCCTTTGAAATCAACAAAAATATATGTTAAATAAATAAATAAATAGCCAAAACCGGTTTGGCTCAGTGGATAGAGCGTCGGCCTGCGGACTGAAGGGTCCCAGGTTCGATTCCGGTCAAGGGCATGTATCTTGGTTGCAGGCACATCCCCAGTGGGGGGGGAGCAGGAGGCAGCTGATTGATGTTTCTCTCTCATCAATGTTTCTAGCTTTCTATCCCTCTCCCTTCCTCTCTGTAAAAAATCAATAAAATATATTTTTTAAAAATAATAATAAATAAATAAATAAATAGCTGGCTCCTGCCTGGTCTCCTGGAGAGTCCCCTGTCCTGTCTCCCACCTCAGCCACAGTCCAGAGGCTCAGGGGCCTCCCTGCTCTGTCTTTAAGTTTATTACTGAGCCCACAGATCCTTCACCATTCTCTCCTGGGCAGGGATTCTCGGCCACAGCACCCCTGGCTGCCCGGGGCCCCCCTTTCTCCCTGTTTTCCCTCCACCCTCATAGGAGCAGCCATTTGCCTCTCGCCCACACTGGGGGCTTCTGGAAGCCAAGGATGGTTTCTTGCTCCCTGCAGGGTCCCCTGCACCTGGCACTCAGTCACTCACCCCCTCACTGAATGCCTACCACGTACGTCCCAGGCACTGTCCTAGTCCCTGTCCAAGCCAAGAAATGTGAGCCACATGCACTTCTAGATTCTCCAGTAGCCACATTTTTTTAAAAAATGTTAAAACAGGTGAAATTAAATTAAATGCTATATCATATTCAACCCAGCAGACCCAAAGCTTCATTTCAAGGGAAGGAATCCCCATGAAAGGATCGTTCATGAATTATTTCACCGTCCATCTTGGTACAGGGTCTTTGGACGCCAATGTGTATTTCACACGTGCTGCCTGCCTCCATTCAGACTAGCCTCGCTGCGGGGGCTCGGGGGCCACAGAAGGCGGTACAGGGCAGTTTAGGTGCTTGTGGGCACAGCAGCGAAGGGTCCAAAAGCCCAGGACTTGAGGCCAAGCCCCTCGAGACCAGCCTGGACCCGCACCTGACAGGTCTGACTCAGATGTCATTTCTTCTCTACACAGCGGCCAGGCGGATCCTTTCCACAGCTAAAGCGGCTCAGATGGGCTTGCTGTGGAAAGGGGCTCCCCATATCACGAAGTACAAGGCAATGCCTTAGGCTGACGACTTCATGGAAATCCCCCACACACTCCCCGGCAGCACCGGCCCAGGTTTCCCAGCTGCCTCTGTCCACCTCGCTCAGCCCACGCCCATCAGCCTCCTCCTTCAGCTCCCGCATCTCCCAGGCCCGCTCCTGGGTCGGCCTTGACTATGAAACACCATCCTCCAGCCTAACCCCATCTCCTTACAGAGCCCCCACTGTCCGCCTCTCGGTGCAGCCTGGCCGACCCCACACACCCTGGCCTTGCGCCACACACCCCACAGAGCACAGGACCTAAGGCAGCGGTTCTCAACCTGTGGGTCGCGACCCCTTTGGGGATCGAACTGCCCTTTCACAGGGGTCGCCTGAGACCATCGGAAAATGCAGATAGTTACATCACGATGCATAACAGGAGCAGCATTTCATGGTTGGGGGTCACCACCCCATGAGGAACTGTATGCAAGGGTCGCGACCTTAGGAAGGTTGAGAACCACTGGCCTAAGGTACCAACCAGATCACATCACCTGACAAAAGGAGAGAGAGCCTCCAACCACAGTGACTATCAGCTCACGGCCCTTGTTCCTTATGTCTCCGCTTCCTTATGAGTCTATCCCCGCTATAACGTAAGCACCATCATACACGCTGACTGCCCTTGTTCCTTAGGTCTCCGCTTCCTCGTCGGTCTGTCCCCGCGATCATGTAAGCACTGTCAGCCCAGAAATCTCCGGAACCTTTTTCTTTTCCTTTCTGCGCCCCCAACACCCAGGACAGTGCTTAGGCTGAGAGTAGGCCCACCGTCCCTAAGTGCTTCCTGGATGAAAAGGAATAAATGACCTGCTGAAAACACTCGGCCTTCCAGAGTGTAAAATCTAGTGGGGGGAGCCGAAACCGGTGTGGCTCAGTGGATAGAGCATCGGCCTGTGGACTGAAAGGTCCCAGGTTCGATTCTGGTCAAGGGCATGTGCCTTGGTTTCGGATACATCCCCATATGGGGTGTGCAAGAGGCGGCTGATCGATGTCTCTCTTTCATTGATGTTTCTAACTCTCTATCCCTTTCCCTTCCTCTCTGTAAAACGTCAATAAAATATTTTTTTTTTTTTTAAAAATCGAGTGGGGGAGAAGGCAGCTATCTGGAGCACCCAGTCATGCTCAGGACTGCCTTCGTTTGCTGCAGTTGCCACAACAAAACCCTGTAGGCGGGCAGCTTAAACAATAGCAATGTCTTTCTCAGACTTCGGAAAGCCAGGCCGTGCAAGGTCAAGGTTCCGGTGGAGGAGGTCTCTGGTGAGAGCTCTCTTCCCGGCTAGTCAGAAGCCACCTTCTTTTTTTTTTTTAATATATTTTATTGATTTTTTACCGAGAGGAAGGGAGAGGGATAGAGAGCTAGAAACATGAGAGAAAGACATCGATCAGCTGGCCTCTTGCATACCCCCTACTGGGGATGTGCCCGCAACCAAGATACATGCCCTTGACCGGAATCGAACCTGGGACCTTTCAGTCCGCAGGCCGACGCTCTATCCACTGAGCCAAACCGGTTTCGGCCAGAAGCCACCTTCTTGCTCTCTGTCCTCCCAGGGGGAAGGGAGCTCTCTGCTGTCGCTTCTTCTTCTCTTATCCTGGGGACCCCCTCTCCCTGCCCCTCACCTCCCCCAGGCCCAGTCTCCAAATGCCATCGCCCCGGGAGTGCGGTTTCAACCTATGCATGTGGGAAGGGCACCCACATTCAGCCCGAAACATGTCTGATGGGGAAAAAATAAATAAATAAACAGATAACACCCAGGAAGAAAAGGGGGAGAAAGGGAGGCTGCAGTTTTATGAGGCAGCCGCAGAGGGAAAAGTCATCATCATCATCACAACAAAGGCAGCGATTACCACGCATGCAGTAATCAATCACCATGTAATCACCAGGTGCAGGCCCTGCGCTCAGAAGCATCCTTCTCCCATTAACACAGGGGTGGCGGGACCCCTCGGCTCTGGAGCCCATGTGGTTTGCGGGGCTTGGCCTAGGGAGCAGGGATTGCTGTCTCTTCTGCATCTCTGGCATCTAGGAAGCCTGCTGACCGCTTGTTTAGCAAACGAGCGAATCCATCAATGAATCGATCTTAGAATAGCCAATGTCCTGAAAAGGGAGTCCCAAAGAATAAATAACCATTGCTTTGCTGTCTCCCTCCAGAGCTGACTTCCTCTGTGCTCAGAGCTGTGCCCCGTCCCTGGGAGGGCGAGTGTCCCCCTCGGGCAGCAGCTGAGGAAATGGGTGCAGAGTGCAAAAGGCAGGGTCGCCCCCTGGGTGCCCTCTGCTGCCTGCCCCCCTGAGACCTGGACTTCCTCTCTCTTTCTCACCAGAGCCAGCATCCCTGTCAGATGCCTGCAAACAGCTCCACGGAGGGGGGTGCCACTCAGCCTCGGTCCCCAGCATGTGACACCTCTACACGTTAGCACGCACTCAGAAACCAGCACTCCACGCGGCCACAGGAAGTCGCCAGCCCCGATCATTAGAACTAATTCTATGAGCTGAGTGCGCTAATGGCCTGCTGCTCTTCCGCTATTTCGCTATTTCCTCCTCTAGCAACCTGGGAAGTGGGCGCTGGATCCCTTCCCCCCCCCCGCCCCCCATCACTTTATAGATGAGGAAACCGCGGCTCAGAGAGGCGAAGCAATCTGCCCCCCAGTCACCCAGATCCCTAGGGCCCTGCAGCTTCCCCAGAGGCCTTCTGCCGCTTTCTGCCTCCTTCTTCAGCGTGCTTTTCCGGGGGGCCAGCCCCTCCGCGCCCCACCCTGGCAGGCCGTTTCTCACCTCACAGGACAAGGACGGCAGGCGGAGTACCACTGATTTCCTTGAGAACGAAACAGTTCTGACAGCCACGCGCTTCAGCCACGTCCTGTGAAGGTGACTACCCTCCCCCCTCATAGCCAGCTAGCTGGTCGCTGCACTCAAGTTCATGGTCAAGGAGCGAAAAGAGGCGGGTAAACAAATAATACTGCCGCTCAGATAACTCAGCCAAACCACACCCCATCACCACCACCACTACCCCCCCCCCAAATAAAAAGGAGAAAGAGAAAACAAAAGAAAGCCCATCCAGAATTCTGCAATTAATAAATGACGGGGCGTGGACACGGGCAATAGGGTGGTGAAGACCTGGGGGTGTGGGTAGGGGCTGGGAGGAAGGAGGGGAATGGGAGAGATCTGTAATACTATCAGCAATAAAAAATATGTATATATTAAAAAAAATAAAAATAAAAAATGACTGAGGCCCTCACTGGTTTGGCTCAGTGGACAGAGCATCGGCCTGCAGACTGGGGGATCCCAGGTTCGGTTCTGGTCAAGGGCATGTACCTCGGTTGTGGGCACATCCCCAGTGGGGGGCGTGCAGGAGGCAGCTGATGGATGTTTCTAACTCTCTATCCCTCTCCCTTCCTCTCTGTAAAAAAATCAATATATTTTTAAAAAATAATAAATAAATACCAATCTTCTTTTTTAAAAAAATGACTAAGATTACTGTTTTTTATGACCTAGCATTAGGAACTGGCAAATTATTGTTTTTTAATTGATTTTATTTTTGGTTGTTTTTTGTGTGTGTGTGGGTGTGTGTATGGGTGTGTGTGGGTGTTTTTAATTGATTTTAGAGATAGAGGAAGGGAGAAGGAGAGAGAGAGAAACATCGATTGGCTGCCTCCTGCAAACACCCCAACTTGGGCTCTAGCCCACAACCTGGGCATGTGCTTGGACCAGGAATCGAACCTGCAACCTTTTAGTGCACGGGACAATGCTCCGACCAACTAGTTGAGAGAGGGGCCACCACAATCTTTGTATTGTTAGGGTCACTACTGCACCTCAGCACACCCAGGCTAGAGGCAGGTTCTCAGAGCAGGTGGGGGTCTCGGGAAGCGACCCTATCACTTGCAGAAAGAGTTCTAGCTTCCAGCCACTGCAAAGGGTCACAGTAATGCCATGCGAGTCACAAAGCCACCACCTGGCTGTGTGACCTGGGGGAATCTCCTTAACCTCTCTGAGCCTAGGGTAAGCAATAATCTGTAAAACAGCAATAATAACAATAATCCTGTCTTACATGATGGCTGGGAGATTAAACGAGAGAATACATCTGCAGCATTTGGATTGAGGTGAGCCCACCATCAGAAATCCATTGTCACTAGACATTTTATTATATCTGCCCCTCGGGGTTGCAGGAAATATAAACTGCATTATATACAATTTTAATGTTACGGGGGCTACTCTTTTTGTTGTTATTATTAATGACTATACTGTTACTAGTCACTTGGGGCCAGAAAAACAGAAGAGACAGAGGAGGTACCGTTCAAGAACACATTTTAGCAGTTTTCTCCTGTCAGGCCTAGAGTTTCTGAAGTTTGCAAAGGAAGGTGGTGACGTGACCATCAATGCGACCCATCAATAGTCAGAATTATTCTAGGCCTGGCCGGTTTGGCTCAGTGGATAGAGTCGGCCTGTGGACTGAAGGGTCACCACAGGTTTGATTCTGGTCAAGGGCATGTACCTTGGTTGCAGGCTCGATCCCTGACCCCGGTTGGGGCGGGAGCGGGAGGCAACCAATTGATGCGTCTCTCTCACATCCATGTTTCTCTCTCTCTTCCCCTCCCTCCCACTCTCTATAAAAATCAATGGGAAAATATCTCGAGTGAAAATTAATAACAACAAAAAAATAGAATTATTCTAGAGCAGCGGTTCTCAACCTGTGGGTAGCGACCCTTTGGGGGTCGAACGACCCTTTCACAGGGGTCGCCTAAGACCATCGGAAAATGCAGATATTGACATCACGATGCATCACAGTAGCAAAATTTCATGGTTGGGGGTCACCACCCCATGAGGAACTGTATGCAAGGGTCGCGGCCTTAGGAAGGTTGAGAACCACTGTTCTAGAGTATTGCTCTGTTCCCATCTGGGGTCGGGGTGCCCCGTAGACACCGAGTATATAAAGATGGGGGTCTTGATCTCTTAAAGAGACCACAAACCAGCAGGGGAAGGGGTAGGGGGAGATTAGGGAGAGTGCTCTGTCTATACCCAACTATGAAAGGAAACACAACATCCAAAGCCGAGTGTCCAGGAGGGGTGTCTGACATCAAAAACACACATACCCCACAAAGCGGACGGGCCAGGGACTGAGACTAGGGACGGGGCCTGGCAGCTATCCAAGGTCCTCACTTCCCCAGGAAAGGCCTGATCTGCCTTTGGTCTGACCACATCCAGGGTCACTCCCACCAGGAGGAAGAGAGGACGGGGTCTCATCCCTGGGGGAGACCCCTTAGCTGAGCCGTCCGAGCACAGTGTCCACCCGGGGCAGGCAGGAGCCTCTGGCCGGGGTGACCCAGGCTCCCGAGGCCAGCCAGCCGGTCCCCCTGCCTGCCCTTCAGGAGAATAAAAGCTGGATGTGGATGGCAACGGAGATATTGACCAGCAACCACACACACACCCCCTGGCGGGGAGGGGGCGGGGGGTAAAGAGCGAGGAGGGGAGAGGTGTCTGATATTCCAGAACCAAGAAGCAGCTCCCACTTTGCAGCCCAGCAAAGCTCGGGGCAGGAGCCCAAGAGCACACCCCACACAGCATGGAGGGGTGGGGGGGGGAGAAGGAGGGCAATCAATGAGAAAAAGAAACTGATTGTTTCTACTCTGCCAGAGAAGCCTGCCAGTCTGCAAAACCCTGCCCTCCGAGCAGGTAAAAAAGCAACCAAAGTCGCCCTTCACCAGGCCAAGCCATAATGAAACCGCAGAGCCAGTGGCCTCTGGGGCCGGTGGGCACCGCCTGAGGATGGGCACTGGACCCCCCTCCCCCCTTAATCCTTCCACCACCACCCCAGCCAGCTGGGCCCTCTCGCCAGGGGCTGAGACCACGAGGCCACGCTCATCACCTTCGAGATGGAACTCCTCCCAGACCGTGGAGCCCAGGCCACCAGGCCCCAGCCGGCCACGAGGCTCCTGTGTCTCCCCGCTGCTTCCAGGGACCTTTTTTTTTTTTTTTGCTCCTAATACTCGCAGGAAGTTCCACCCCGGGTTCAGGGGCATCCATGCAGCCCCCCGACTCCAGGGGTGGGAGCTTTGGACAGACGGATGCTGAGCTGCGACCACAGGACGGTGCCCGATGGACAAGCCTCAACTTGCCAGGGCCAGCATGCAAAAGAGGCCTGCATCCTCCTGGGACCCACGGCAACAGGCCCATGCCAACACACTGTTCCCCACGGTTTCCTCCACCCCCCCCTGAACCGCTCTGGCACCCGAGACCAGCTGGGGGGTGAGGGGTGAGGTGGGGGGAGAGGGGAGGGAGGCCCACCAGCCTCCCCCTGGAACACAGAAGCAGCTCAGGAGCAACCACCCCCACCTCACCCTCTGCTCCCTCAAGACTCCCTCCTCTTCTACAAGGGCCTGGGGACTAGAATAACCAGAAGACTACCCCCCCACCCACCCACCCACCCCCCCAAACAGCGGCCACCCCCCTCAGGAAGATTCCTGGTGTGTACCCCACGCACCAGACCCAGGCGGGCAGCCTCAGCCTGCCCTTCCTGCCATCTCTGCACCCGACCACCAACCCTGGCCATCAGTGGGGACACATGACCTCCAAAGCCCCGTCCCCCAAACAATGAGCAGGAGCAAGGACCCCTCCCCCCCCCCAAAAAAAAAATCTGGAAATGCCATGCAAAAGTTCCCCAGGGCAGAGAGTTTGCTGAGTTTGGAGACATCCGCGCCTGGGATGGGAGGGGGAGGGGAGGAGGAGGAGGCAGAGGATGGTCTTCAGGATCCCAGGATGGGAGGGAGCATCCCTATGGGGGGTCCCAGACTTCTGGTTTGGCCAAGAAGGGGGCCTCCCTCCCAACAGGCACCTGCGACCCCCCCTCCTCCCCCGGCGCTGGCTGGAGGGGAGAGGGTCTGTGTTTTTTTTGGGGGTGGGGGGAGGAGGAGGAGGCAGGGACGCTCTGGCTCCAGAGCCCGCGCCCCGGAGTCCTCCCCGGGCTCGGGGTGTCACCGCCCGCCGCCCCTCCCCCGCTCCCCCCCCCCCCGGCACAGCCCGTCCGGAGCGCGGGCACGAGGACAGCGCGCCCGGGGGGACCACCCGGAACCCCCTTTTTCTCTCCATCCAGCGGCTCCCCCCCCCCACCCCGAGCTCCCCGACCCGCCGCGGGGGCAGCGGGCGAACTTACGCGAAGGGGGTCCACGCCGTGTCCCCCGGGGCCGCCGACATCCTTCCCGCGGGGACATCCGCCCGGTGCGGGGGGCGCGCAGGGCCGGGCCCGTCCTCCCGCGCGGCCCCCCGGCTGCCCCGCCCGCCGCGCCCCGGGGCCCATGTGCTCG
>JAAGEH010000297.1:22047681-22077845 GCA_011751065.1 Lasiurus cinereus | reverse complement strand
GGGGGGGGCAGGCGCCTGCGAGGCGATGGGACCCAGGGGATGTGGGTCCCAGAGGGAAGTCACCATCCATGGGGTGAGAAGATGGGCACGCACGTGGGCGATGTATGAGGGACAAGAAGGCCTGTGCCCTGCCCCGCACCCCAGCGTACAAACTGGAATACACCCCCCAGCAGTTCATCCAGCCTAGGGGTCTGGGGCCTCTCCCTCCCTCTCCTTCCCTCCTGAGTTGTTTTCCTCTTGGGGCAAAACAAAACGTAGTTAATGCTCCTGTGCGGCCTCCTACACACACACTCATTTACCCTCTGGAAGCCTTTTTGTGTTTTGTTCAGCTCCCCTTGGAGGAGGGGGCAAGGGGGAGAGGGCCAGGGCCCACTGCAGCTGACAGACCTCTGCCTGCACCAGGATGCCCTGGGAGCTGAGAGACCTGGCCCTCTGGCCACTAACAAGTCCTCCCGCCAGGTGCCCGCAGGCCAGAGAGGCCCAGCTTTTAAGGACGGCCTCTCTGGTCCCAGGTCCCTGGTCCCCGGTCCCTGGCCCGGCCGAGGGATCCTTTCTGTGCCCAGGCCTCTCCTGGCTGAAAAGACACCTGGACCCTGACTCGCTCAGCCTCCACTTGGATTCACATTTTTCCTTTCAGATAATTACACTTTAAATGGAAGAATTTTCAGAAAAAAAAAAGACGATATCTTAATCTTTCTAGCATCCCAAACTGACTATCAGTAGTTACATGTTGGTATGCTGCTTCCAGTTATGTTTTTAAATCACTTGGTACAGTACATGTACATGGGAAAAAGTGAAAACTATGCAGGAAAATACAGCCTATAAAAGAAAAATCAAATTTTTATCAGGCAGAAGTAACTCTCGTGAATATGACATAAACCCCAGACATTTTTGTAAACATATATGTGGCATAGAAATATACATGGATTATGAATATTATATAAATACCAGCATTTTTAGACACATAGAGAAATATATCTACACATACATTATATATACATACATATACATATATATGGATAAAAGTAGGGTTAAAATAAATATCTTAAAATACCAACACTTTATAGTTGCTATTGTAAAATCTAAGATATTTCCTTTTCTTCTAATAGAAGAAAATAAAGCTAACACGAAGCTCATGGAATTGTGAAAAGTTAAGTGGGGGTTTTTTTTTACTACATTTCCCTCAATAATTCTGGAAAGATTCAGAAGAGATGATGAATAAGAGAGTGGACACCCTAACTGGTTTGGCTCAGTGGATAGAGCATCGGCCTGTGGACTGAAGGGTCCCAGGTTTGATTCCGGTCAAGGGCATGTACCTTGGTTGCGGGCACATCCCCAGTGGGAGGTGTGCAAAAGGCAGCTGATCGATGTTTCTCTCCCATCGATGTTTCTAACTCTATCCTCTCTGTAAAAAAATCAATAAAATATATTTTAGAGAAAAAAAAAAGAGTGGAGACATAGTGTTTTGCTTGGAGATCTCTCCATGTTAGGGAGCAGGCCACGCCCACCTCTCCTCGGGGCACCTCTTACAACTGTGTGTGGTGTTACTGGGATGCACTTGCCACCATCCATCCTGCACCTGGAATGCCCACGCTCACTTGGGATGGGGCCCGTGATTACCGAGTGCCATGCTCACAGCCAGTCCCTCCCTGTCCTACATCTGCTTCCTTTATCTCCCAAATCCACTCCTTCATTTATCACGCAGGCAGCAGGCACACGCAGGACGTGCCAGATCCCTGCTTTGGCGAAGGTTCCCTTGGAGGAAGAAGAGGCAGACAAATGAGCCGACTGGCAAGGCACTTGCCACCGTGCCAACCGCTACGGAGAGGGTAGATCTGGAGGAAGAGCTGGAGCGGGAGGCGGGCAGGAGGGAAAGCCACCCCAGGCAATCTGACCAACGAGCAGCCAGCCCTGCCGCCGCCTGGAGAGCCGTGTTCCGGGCCAAGGGCACGTCAAGGGCACAGGCTCGGGGGAACACGGAAACGAGATCATCCATCATCGCACAAAGGCTTATTGAGGCAGACAGGTTCCCCGTGGCAGCCACGGCGCTCCGCTCCTGGGCCAGGAGCCCCAGGTCCCCGGCGGGCCAGCCTCTGCCCGGCTCGGGCGCAGGAAACGAGGTAGAAGCCACGAGTGAATGAATGGACAGACGGCCTGGGCCTTGCGATAGCAGAGGCAGGGACAGGTGCCAGGTGGAGGAGAGGCACCAAGGGAGCCATCCAACTGGCACAGGCCACCGAGGCCCCCAGGGGAAGCGGAGGCCGAGCTGGGACGTGAGAAGTGCTCTGAGTTCTCCAGTCTCACCGCACGGAGAACAGGGCGTTTTTTTGTTTGTTTGTTTTTTCAATATATTTTGTTGATTTTTTACAGAGAGGAAGGGAGAGGGATAGAGAGTCAGAAACATCGATGAGAGAGAGACATCGATCAGCTGCCTCCTGCACAGCCCCTACTGGGGATGTGCCTGCAACCAAGGTACATGCCCTTGACCGGAATCGAACCTGGGACCTTCCAGTCCACAGGCTGACGCTCTATCCACTGAGCCAAACCAGTTTTGGCAAAAGAACGGGGCGTTTGAGCCCAGGGAACAGCGTGTGTGCTGGTGGAGGTGGACACCCTATAAACAGTGCGGGGGCAGCTGGAGTATAAATCACAGCCGGGACAGGGGGGCAGGCGAGGCCAGATTCTGAGAGGTCTTTATGCCACACCCCAGAGGGATTTAGCCTTAGCCCTAAAGAAAGGAGGGAGCTTCTGGGGCTCTGCTGGGATGAGCAGGACCGAGACCCAGGAGCTGTCTTGCTTGGTAGAAGGATGGTCTTGCTGTCAGGTGCAGGACGGGTTTCAGGGGGACCTGACAAGCAGCGAGCAGACCAACCCACAAGGCGGGGACAGCAAACATCCCGGGAAGAACCAGTCAAGAGCCTGGACCCCAGACGTTGCCTTGGGAATGGAGAGAAAGAGGTGAATGCAGAGGACATTGACGAAAGCAACCCCCAGCCCCCAGCCGGCGGGGCTCAGTGGTTGAGTGTTGACCTATGAACCAGGAGGTCACAGTGTTCGGTTCCCAGGCAGGGCACGTGGCCAGGTTGTGGGTGTGATCCCCAGTGTGGGGTGTGCAGGAGGCAGTCGATTGATGATTCTCTATCATCACTGATGTTTCTATCTCTCCCTCTCCCTTCCTCTCTGAATTCAATAAAAATATATATATTTAGCCGAGACCGGTTTGGCTCAGTGGATAGAGCGTCAGCTTGCGGACTGAAGGGTCCCAGGTTCGATTCCGGTCGGGGGCATGTACCTGGCTTGCGGGCACGTCTCCAGTGTGGGGCGTGCAGGAGGCAGCTGATCGATGTCTCTCTCTCATCGATGTCTCTCTCTCATTGATGTTTCTGACTTTCTATCCCTCTCCCTTCCTCTCTGTAAAAAAGAAATCAATAAAATTAAAATATATATATATATATATATATATATACACACATACATATATATATTTAAAAAAACAACAACACAAGGTAAGTCTAGGGAACAGGGAAGAATCAAGGGGGAGGGCCAGGTCTCTGGTTTCAGCAGTTGGCCCTGTCCACTTCCCTACGGCATTAAATATTTTTTATTAACTATGTCTTTAAATACTTGTTTAACAAAGGACTCTGTGCCTGTGGAGCATAACAGACCCATCGGGTAGAAAACTGACATGGAAATCCTGGAGCAGGAGTCTCTGTGGGAACCGCTAAGGTGGACCTGGGAGGTCAGGGAGAAGGGGACCTTTGAAACTCTGCCTGCTGACACGTTGTTCTTTGGGGAGGCTTTGTCCGTGAGCTTGCACATGACCTTGTAGTCCCAGCCAAGATGTTTCTCTTGTTCTTGGCAGAGAAACATTTCAGTTTAATGAGATAGAAAGAGAGAGAGAGGAAAGGGAAAGAGAGAAGGAAAGAAGGAAGGGAGAGAGGGAGGGAGGGAGGGAGGGAGAGGGAGGGAGAAAGGAAGGGAGGAAGAAAGAAGGAATCACATCACATTTTTGTTTTAATTGCATGTTGAATTATTGCCAATGAAGACTACTCACATATGTGTTTATTGGCTCATTGCACTTTTTTAATGAACATATTTCACTCTGGCCCTATGCCCATTTTTCTGGGGAGGTGTTTTCTTGTGTGTTTTGGGGTAGTTTTTTTTGTTTTTTACTTTTTGGTATTTGTTCCCAAAATTAAGTCCCTTTTCTTCTTTTCTTTCTTCCATCCTTCCTTCTTTTTTTCAAAAGCAGCTCGCTATTTTAAAAAATCAGCAAATATACCACCCACCAGAAATGGTCACTGTTAAGTCTGGGTTATATATCCTTCTGGATACTGAGAGAGAGAGAGAGAGAGAAAGAGATTTTTCATCAGGAAAATAGAATCAAGCATCCCACATTATTTGTAGTCTATTCGGGTTACTTAATATCACATCACAACCGTCTTTCCATGGCGGTACATATATTTCTGCAACATTATTTTTTAATAGTCCTGTAGCATTCCATTGTAAGTTTCTCTCATATTTTACTTAACCAGCACCTTATTGCTGGCAATTCATCTCACTTGCAAATTTCCATTATTAAACACAGTACTGCTACACACATCCTTGTGACTAAAAAAAACTCTGCTCTGTCCTTAAAGATTTCCTTCGGGTCAATTCCCAGAAGTGACTTACGGGATACTAACACTTGGTTTGCCATATAAATTGTGCATATTTCTGCCTGATCTCTGCCTTGCCTTTTATTTTCGTTTATAACGGCTGGTTTTAGCAACGGGCTCTAATCTCAATGCGCCCATGTTTACCCGCCCTGGGATTTGTGATGTATTCTTACTGTCTCTGTGTTCAAGAGTCATTACTCAGCCTGAGATCTCATTTACCTCCTGTAGGGCGCGTGTTGATTGGTGCCCCAATACCCACTCCACCCAGTCAGCAGCCTACGCCTGGGATGGCATTCCACCGCTCTCGCTAGCGAACCATTCGGGGATGCACCCCAGACCCAATTCTGGACAACAGAGGCGAAAGGAAGGCTTTCGGAGAACCGAGTGGAAAACTGACCCTAAGAGAGAGACCAAAGACATGCTGTTTCTCTTCTTGGGTTTAAAGAAAATAAGAACGCCTGTCTCTGTGGTTTAAGACAGGGGCTGCCACATGAAGTGTTCTCAGCAGCAGGTAACAGGAAAAAGGGCTTTTCATCAAGGAAGAGCTGGTACTTCCCATTCACCAGGAGCCTGAAGACCAGCTGGCAGAGGAGCAGTGGCTGGTGCAGCCTTAGGCCTCAGCTCCCTGGTTACAGCAGAAAAAGGTTGGCCGAGTGGCATCAGCCAAGACTGACCCTGTTCCCCGACAAAGCATCTTCCCAGCAGCCCTTGGTGGGCATCCAGTCTCCTTGGCCAGAACGGTCAGGGGGCCTCCGCTGTCTCCAAGGGAAGCTGAATCGCAGGAAGGAGCAAGGACTTGGGCTACGTTGACCAGCGGCCTGTGTCCGCCTCTGGCGATTTGAGCTCAGGTTTCTGATCTTCAATAGAAGCCCTGGATATTTTGTTTTTCTTTTTTCTTTCTTCTAGTTGTATTAACAGTGTCCATTTTGACTTCTAAACTTCCTAATCTGCCTGAAAATAGTCTCTTAGATTTTTGGAATTCTGGAACTTTCCTTGCAACTCCCTGGGAATGTGCAAGCCCACAGGGACCCAGTAAAGCCTGCAGATATTCCGAGGGCTGCTGTGCAGAGGTCTGTGCTGAGAAACCTGTCCCTGGTCCTCGGGGGACCTGATGCTGGATTCTGTCCTGGACCCGCTGATGGGGCGTCCTAGGTCAGTGTAAGCCTCCTGAGCTAAAGACATAGAGGCCATCCCTGTGCCCAGGTTAGCAAGTCTGCAGCCTTGAGAAACGCCTGTTTTAGACCCCGAGACCAAGTCAGATGGCACCCACAGAAGGCAGTGTCTTCACAGGACTCATTGGGTTTGAGATCCTGAAAATGACTCCGAGAGACAGAGGTGACGGCAAGGAAAATTCCAGTCATCAAGAATCCAATCTCGCCGAAACCGGTGTGGCTCAGTGGATAGAGAGTCGGCCTGCAGACTGAAGGGTCCCAGGTTCGATTCTGGTCAAGGGCATGTACCTTCGTTGCGGGCATATCTCTAGTATGGGACGTGCAAGAGGCGGCTGATCTATGTCTCTCTCTCATCGATGTTTCTAGCTCTCTATAATTTTTTAAATATATTTTATATTTAAAAAATATTTGTATTTTTTAAATATAAAATATATTTTAAAAAAATAGAATCCAATCTCCCTCCACTACAGTATGGATAGGTATATGCTTTATGTATATTATTTTTATTTAAAAAAAAAACAACAACACTTAATGGATGCTGCGAAGCAAGGTGTAGGCTTTGGTCCAGAGAGAGCTCAACCTCCACCAGGTCTCTGAGCCGGTTTCCTCATCGGAGCAATGAAAACAGTAACACCCACTTCATGGCATGCTTGTGGGGATTTGGTCAGAGATCAGATCAATCCCGGGAGGAAGGCCCTGTCCACCTTTGTAATGAAGCTGCCCAGTCCGTGTGCACCATTTGTATCTCCTTTATTTTTTTTAAATATATTTTTATTGATTTCAGAGAGGAAAGGAAAGGGAAAGGGAAATGGAAGCATCAATGATGAGAATCATTGATCAGCTTCCTCCTGGACACCCCACATGGGGGACGGAGCCCACAACCGGGGCATGTGCCCGGATCGGGAATCAAACCATGACCTCCTGGTTCACAGGTCAACGCTAACCATTGAGCAACACCGACCGGGCTATTTTTACCTTCTTGATTTTTTTTCTTCTTAATAGTATGGCTTGATATTTTCCTGTTTTTACATTTTGCATATTGGCTGTCCTCGTGCCCCTCATGGGAATGGCAGCTCTAAGCACAGAGGGGAAAGTCACTCTCCTAAAGTCACAAGACCTTATCTGTCTTGTTCATCTCTGTATCCTCGGGCCCCGCTGATAGCAGTTACTCAATAAAACATGCTGAATATTTATAGACTGAGTACAGCACCTAAGGGAGAGTCTCATGCACAGTAAGTGCTTAGTGAATGTCAGTTCCCTTCTGCTCTTGCTCCAACACCCAGGCAGTAAACTCTTTTGTAATAAGACCAACTCAGCCTCACACACAGGCTCCTAGGCCCAGCTTGGTTAGTGCAGAGCTGTGTGACTTCAGTAAAGTGTCTTTCCCTCTCTGTGCCTCTGTTCTGTTTCCTTATCTGTAGAAGGAGAGGCTCCAAGCAGATGATCACCTCCAGGTCTCTTGGTCTGCAGCTTTGTGATCCTTATGACTTGCAGTTCTTTTTTTCTTTTTCTTTTTTAATATATTTTATTGTTTTTTTACAGAGAGGAAGGGAGAGGGACAGAGAGTTAGAAACATCGATCATACTGGGATGTGCCCGCAACCAAGGTACGTGCCCTTGACTGGAATCGAACCTGAGATCCCTCAGTCCGCAGGCCGACGCTCTGTCCACTGAGCCATATGGGTTTCGGCAATGACTTGCAGTTCTCAGAGGCAAGAAAGACCACCCATTTTATCTGACTTTCCCTGCCAGAGGAAAGGGGACACCCCACAGGGAAATCTGTTTCCATGGAACCCGGCCTCGATGAATGATTGCCACAACCAGACTGCCGTGCTAAAAGAGACCACAGTCACTTTCCAACCCAGCCCCTTGCTGTGCGTGGCCTCCAAGAGGTGACACAGACCTGCCCAAGTGCACACGGCTAGTTACAGGCCAAACCGGGACAAGAACAAGGCTTCTGAACCTCTAATTGTCTCTCTCCTCCCTGGGTACTTCTTTGTTTTTTTTCCAGGTGAACCCCTTCCTTTTATTTGTCCCCGTGAAGGCGTAGATGTCTGTTCTGGGAGAAATTAGTGGCACCCCATGTACACTGCTAAGAGAAGTTAGACAAATGGTCTCATGGGACTCTTATGACTGATTCAGGAGGAAACATAAACCAACCCCTGGTCGGCACGTGTTGTCACTTCCCACCAAGTTCCCTCAGCTGCTTGCCCAGTCCTGGTTTGGGGGCTCACCCTCTTCCGATCTTTCTTGGCTCCTGTATGCTTTCTCCACCCAAATACCTAGACTCGGTGGTCTCTCAGGCCCAGGGGCTTCTGGAGAAGTCGAATCTGTTCCTGACAATGTCCTGGAATTTTTGTACTTGGGTCTCAGGTCAAGACAAGTTACCTGGAATCGACTTCTCTTTTCCAGTTTGCTGGACACAAGATAACGAGATTGTGTGGTCATGACACTGAACCTGGAGTCAACATTATCTGCTTACAATGGGCTTCGGCTGCTCTCCAGACACGTGGTCAAAAATCAGTCCGACAGCCCTGGTCAGATAGCTCAGTTGGCTATAGCATTGTCCCCATTCACAAGATTGAGAGGCTGTGGGTTTGATCCCCAGACAGGGCACATATAAGAATCAACCAATGAATGCATAAATAAGTAGAACAGTAAATCTCTCTCTCTTTCTTTCTCTGCCTAAAGAGAAATAACAAACAAACAATAATAACAAACAAACAAAAACCCGACAAACACAGGCAGGCATTAGCTAGAGCAGTGAAAATGTATTTTTTTCACTAACTACTGATCACAGGGGAAAGCATTGACTTGCCATCCCAACTTATACAGAGGTGGCTGGGAGTTTTAAAGGGAGAATAACAGTCCTAACCGGTTTGGCTCAGTGGATAGAGCATTGGCCTTTGGACTGAAGGGTCCCAGGTTCGATTCTGGTCAAGAACATGTACCTTAGTTGTGGGCACATCCCTAGAGGGGGTGTGCAGGAGGCAGCTGACCCATGTCTCTCTCTCTCAAATCAATCAAAAAATTTTTCAAAATAAGTTATACAGTGGGCTACATGAGGCGTAGTGGGTGTAGGTTACAGTGTTTGGCAGTTACTTAATAAACATTTGTTAAAGAATGCTCGGTCCTTAAACCCTTGGCTTGGACTCTGTGTGTTAGCTTGCCTGGGGTTTCATCGATAAATGAATGGAACTGACCCAGGAGCGAGAAGGACAACGTTTCTCTTATTGACCAAACTCCAGCAGGGTTCCTCTGGGCCCGCTTCTCTCCCCAACCTTGGCCGATAAAGACTCGAACAAACACTAACAAGCTCAAGGCCACATCCCTGGGATGACCCCAGCACTCCCTCCCTCCCTTAAAGGGCCTGCCTGGGAAAACTCAAGACTGCCCGAAGAATGGACTGTTCCCGGCGCTACCTGAAGATAAGGCCCCCGTCTTCCAGCCCCAGTGGGAGGGGAGGACCCTAACCTCGATAAATACCAAGTACAAAGCCAGATGGGCCTCACATGAACCAGCACCCCTTCCCAATTTTTATCATTTTTACCTCCCTGACTCTACTGAGCCCCTCACTCCCTCTCCCTACTCTGTCATCCTCCCTTTATTTATTTACTTACTTACTTATTTTAATATATTTTACTGATTTTTTTACAGAGAGGAAGGGAGAGAGATAGTCAGAAACATCGATGAGAGAGAAACATCGATCAGCCGCCTCCTGCACGCCCCCTCTGGGGATGTGCCCACAACCAAGGTACATGCCCTTGACCAGAATTGAACCTGGGATCCTTCACTCCAAAGGCCGATGCCCTATCCACTGAGCCAAACTGTTTAGGACTGTCATTCTCCCTCTAAAACTCCCAGCTACCTCTGTATAAGTTGGGATGGGAATCAATGCTTTCCCTTGTGGTCAGCAGTTAGTGAAAAAAATACATTTTCGCTGCTCTAGCTAATGCCTGCCTGTGTTTGTCGTTTTTTGTTGTTGTTGTTGTTGTTGTTTTTTAAATTTTATGTATTTATTTATTTATTTTGGTTGTGTTCATCTTTGACAGTAACAGTCCATGGTGTCGTCTGGGGCTCTGGGCTGATAATAGTTCTGCATCTTTCCTATGTAGCTGGCAATTCGTCGTGGGTCACCATTCCAAACAGCCTAAATGGGAAAAGATCCCGGAGGAATGTGGGGAGGTGATAGCAGTGGTTCCCATGGCATCCATCCACATTCCCTTTCACCAGAACCCACTGGCCTGCTGTGTGCCCAGCGAAAGAGATGGACTTGGTGTGGCGCCGGTGGCCTCTGGCACACATCCTCACCAACTCCATCCTGCCATAGCTAACGCCCTTCTTCTGTCTTTCCAGGTGAGGTTTCTCTAACCGTTTAACTGTTGCAGCCCCAATCATTTCACGTGTCAGTGTACTAGTCAGCTTTTGCTGCTGCAACAAGTAGGCCCCAAGATCCCCAAGTGGGAATTTACTTCCTTGCGGGTGTGCCGTTTATCTGGGGCTGTGCCCAACCTGGTTCAATGTGTCTGCCCATTCCAGGACCTGGGCTGATGGGGGACCCCAGGTGTGGGACAAGTTCCCACAGCGGAGTGTCAGAGCAGGGGAGACAGCTGCAAACCCGGGGCACGTGCGCTTGGCGATTCTGCTCAGACTTGACCAGTGGCACACCCACTTGCGGACCATGGGTCATAGGAACATGGCTAACCCCAAAGTCAATGGGCACAGAAGTATGTGCTCCTGGCAGGGAGGCAGGGCAAGAATGGGGGGAGAGTGAAGAATGGTGAAAAAAACCACTATAACCTACCGACCTATCAGAGCCAGATGCTGCGTGGAGGGTGGGGCTAAAGTAGGCTTACAGTTATGAGCGCGTGAAACCCAGAGTTTATTCTGATATGCCTGTTGATTAATTATTGTATTATTAATTATTGTATTAGAGTTTATTCTTATATTACTGTTGATTAATTATTGTATTATTCTTGTATTACTGTTGATTAATTATTGTAGTATTAATTATTGTATTATTAGAGTTTATTCTTATATTACTGTTGATTAATTATTATATTATTCTTGTATTACTGTTGATTAATTATTGTATTATTAATTATTGTGTTATTAGAGTTTATTCTTATATGACTGTTAATTATTGTATTATTACCAACTGTACACCTACTTCTGCTGCATCCCGTACGAGTTCATGAACCCCAGCCTTGCTTTTGAGAAGAGAGGTTTCAGAGGGGCTCAAACTTGCTGAAGCTCTCCAGAGCTGGTGAGGTACAGAGCCAAGCTCCCACCCCAGGCCAGTGTGCCTCTAAAGCCCGTGTCCTTTCTCTGACCCCTCTCTTGCTCGATAGTGTCAACATTTGCTCCGTTTCTTTGTGAGTTTCTTTCTTTCCCCAGAAAACAAGCGAAAATCTCTCTGCGTCATTGCATTGTCACTCCCTCCTGCCTGCTCCACGCGGGCCTGGAGTCCACCGCTCCTCCAGGAAGTCACCGAGATGCCATCAGACGTTTCAGATGGCCACCTCCTAGGCAAAGCCAGGCCAGACACCCGAAGGCAAGCTTCTGTCCTCGGGGTTCCTCTGCGTCACGTACGAGCCTCCAGATTGGCCTTCACCACACTGCTTTCCGTTAGTCCATTACGTTTTCTGTTTCCATGTGTTACAGTAATGTTCCTGCCCGGCCGGTGTGGCTCAGTGGTTGTGTCGACCTCTGAGCCAGGAGGTCACAGTTCGATTCCCGGTCAGGGCACCTGCCTGGGTTGTGGGCTCTGTCCCCAGTGTGGGGCATGCAGGAGGCAGCTGATCAGTGATTCTCATCACTGATGTTTCTGGCTCTCTTTCCCTCTCCCTTCCTCTCTGAAATCAATAATTTTTTTTTTTAAATAATGTTCCTTTATCGTTTTTGAAGAAAATGGTTTGGGGGATGCTCATGCATCCCTTTGAGGACATAATGAAAACTCCTAGTCCTCCCCCTTAGGAATGGGCCCACGATTTCATGGGTCTGTGGATTCTCGATGAACATCACCTGTCATGGGCTGTGGGCTATGGGAGCACGAGGACCACATCTTTATACTTTTGTATCCCTTACACCTCGCACAGCCCTGAGAACCCAAAACAAGTCCTTAACGTGTGTCCGTACGTGGCTGATTACATGAATGGGCAAACTAAGGGGGAGCAAAGCTTATATAGAGCTTAATATGTGGGGGACACTGTGCCGAGTGGTGTTTTTTTTTTTTAATATATTTTATTGATTTTTTTTTTTTTTACAGAGAGGAAGGGAGAGAGATAGAGGGTCAGAAACATCGATGAGAGAGAGACATCGATCAGCCACCTCCTGCACGTCCCCCAGTGGGGATGTGCCCGCAACCAAGATACATGACCCTGACCGGAATCAAACCCGAGACCTTTCAGTCCGCAGGCTGACGCTCTAGCCACTGAGCCACACCGTTTTTGGCTGCTGAGTGGTTTTTGTGGGTGATGTCTCCCATGAATGAGGGAAGCACTCTGTTATTCCCATTCCATAGAAGAGGACACCAGAGCACCAGACGCTTCCATGGTTCATTCAAGTTCACTCAGCTCGCTCTGGAGTCCTTACTGCAACCACTAGATTATAAGGAAAATGAGGCAAAAGCACTTTAAATGATCTTAGTGTTTTGTGTGTGTGTTTTTGTTTTTAATTTAGAGTTAGGTGATGTCTTTGAAGGACCTACTAAGTGCCAGCCAGGCATTACATTGGGTATTTCCAGCTCTATCTATAGATGTTCGGCCCCTCCCCTCCAGGTTCCCAGGTAATCCACGTGAGATGGGAGATCTTGTGAGGTCTTGCCTCACTTCAAGGTCCAACTCTTGGTCCAGAAGCACCGGTTCTGTTCAGAGAAAGCATTCCCTTATAAATGGCCCAGATGAAGAGGGTTGGTGTATCATCTGTTCACATGGATTGGCATCAGACTTAAGTATCAGAGGCTGGTTAGACTGGCCATCTGCTACCAAGTCTTTGATGTCTTGATCCGCTCGGTTTATCTAGAGCAAACGGAACCATGTGTCCATCTGTCATGGATCCAGACACAAAGAAGCGGATGGCTTTTAAACTGTCCTCATAGAATTTCCCGGCTACTGGGGAACTGGCCTATCATTAACAGCCCTGGTGCTTTAGAAGTACCTGGAAAGAGGAGGTGGATTCCGCTCCTATCGTGTCCCTGAATGAGACACTGCCCATTTCTGGGGCTCAGTTTTTCATCAGGGAAATGGGAGAACTCTAGAAAGTTTAAAAGCCCTGATAGCCTGTGTGTCTGTGGATTTACTTAGGACCAACCCCAGCAAGGTGCCCAAAGCTGTAAAGAAAGAGGTCAGAAAGCCCTGACTGGTTTTGCTCAGTGGATAGAGCATCGGGCCTGCAGACTAAAGGGCCCCAGGTTTGATTCCAGTCAGGGGCATGTACCTTGGTTGCAGGCACATCCCCAGTGGGGAGTGTGCAGGAGGCAGCTGATCAATGTTTCTCTCTCATTGACGTTTCTAGCTCTCTATCCCTCTCCTTTCCTTTCTGTAAAAAAAAAAAAATCAATAAAATGTATTTATAAAAATAAAGGTAAGAAGCGGACTCTTCTTTCTTTGTGTCCACTCAGCAAACACAGATCAAGCACAGTTCTCAGCAACCAGGATGTAGCAGCAAAGAAAACAGAAAACACCCCTGCCTTCTTGGAGCTTGCGCTCTGCAGAGGGATGCAGACAGCAAGAGAGAGTGCGTCGTACCGTATGCTAGAGGCTGATGACTATACAGAGAAACAGAGCAGGCCAGAGGGGCCGTATGGGTTGAATTGGGTCCCCTCCCCAATTCCCTAAGTGCAAGTCCTAATGCCCAACAACTCAGATGGTGACCTTGTTTGGAAATACAGTAATTCAGTGGTTCTCAACCTTTCTAATGCCGTGACCCTTTAATACAGTTCCTCATGTTGTGGTGACCCCCAACCATACTTCATAACTGTAATTTTGCTATTGTTATGAATTATAATGTAAATACCTGTGTTTTCCGATGGTCTTAGGCGACCCCTGTGAAAGTGTCATTCGACCACCACGTGAATATACGGAGGAAGAACATTTCAGGCAAGAGGAAGAGAAAGTACAAAAGGCCCTGAGGTGGGCCTTTGAGTTATTTCTTTTCCCTGTCATTTTAATTAATAGCATTTTCTAATATGCGGGAAAATAAAACACAGTAATATGCATCTATCTCATGGATTCATTATCAATGAATATTTATTCACTGTAGGTTGCTTACATGTGATCACTGATCCATTTTACGATAAGTTACAGATATAATCCTTCTTGAATCTTTAAATATGTCGGCATGAATCTCCCCCAAATAAGGATATTCTGTTAACTATTATACACACATAAATACCCCTAAAAAATTAAAGAATAACTGCTTATTCAAATTTTCCCAGTTGCCCCTTAAACATCTGTTATGGTGCTCTCTCTGTGTGCGTGCATGTGTGTGTGTGTAGGAGTGTTAGGGCCAGGTCATAAGTCTCTTTTAATCGACAACAGTCATCCCCACCTTCTTTCTTTCATAACCTCCTTTTGAAGAGGTCAAGGCAATTATTTCATACAATTTCCTGTATTCTAGATTTTGGGGGGATTGTTAGGAGGGGAGGGAGGTGGAGAGGAGAATCTTTCTCTGACCAAATAAGTATGTTATGACTTTGTACAAAGACTGCTACAAATGCCCTACATTTACCTTTTCTATATCCACCCAGCACCTGTCAAAATGCTGCTTTAGTTGGGGAGATTCGCTGGCAGGCCTGAGTTCCAGTCCAGTGCTTCCGTCCTGGAGACAGCGTTAGACCTAAGGAGACAGTTAAGCAATGACCAGCGGCACTTCAGCTGTCACAGATAAGGAGCATGCTCCTGGCATTTGGTAGGGAGAGGCCAGGGATGCTTCTAAGCAACCGACAATGCACGGGGCAGCCCCTCACAACAATCATCGTCTGGTTCCACGCGTCGATTGTGTTGACGTTGAGAAACTCTGCTGTATCCCATGACTCTGCCATCAGATTGCTCCCTGGCCTTGGGCACGTGCCATCTTGCCTCTGGGCCCGTTTCCATGGAGTCTGTCAACTCCACCCAACCCAGCCAGACGGAGGCAAGTTCTGCTCCGCTCCCGGAGTCGGAGACCGGGTGGCTCGGGAGCCGGACCAGCCCAAACCTGCTGTGTGACTGACAGTAGGTCAGGTTCACAGCCGTCTTATCGCTACATCCTCTTTCTCACACCCTGAGACAAAGTATTTTGGGGCCAAGCCATACAGGACCGTTTGGAAAGACCCAACCACGAGACAAGTGGGTTGTGGCTACACCAGGCCACAGCGGTGCCTGTTCTGAGTACTTTTCACGAGTGGCCCCAGAAGTGGGTTATGAACTCGTAAAAGAGGAGGATGGTTGGGAGAGCAACAACGCCAGGATAGACACACTCTTATTCCTGCAGTGGGGGAGGGGAAGAGGGTCAGGTAACAGCCACATGGATCATTTGAACATCACTCAACCCCAAACACCTGTGGAAGGTCTGCCCTGACATCCTGACTCGGTTCCATGTCCCTCTGTCAGTGGTCGGCAAATGGCGGCTCGGGAGCCACATGCGGCTCACGAGCCGGGGGTTTGCCGCCCTGTTGACTGATGAGTTTGCCGACCACTGCCCTATGTCAACCAGCCACAATGCATTGAGTGCAACCACGAGCACTGAAACATATTGTTCACTCAAGTTTTCCATCAAGTGGGAGAGGCAGGATTGCTTCTGCTTGAATCCCAGTGGGCTTGTGACTAGAAGACACTATGTGACTTCTGGCTCGAGGTCCTAAAAGGCCACACACCTTCTATCTGGAGCCCCCCAAATACTCACTCTTAGCACTGAGCCACCCTATTGTCCGATCATACAAGAAATCTATGGTCAAATCCCATGTGGAGGAGGCCCCCAAATCCCAGACCACCAGCCCCAGCCAAGTCCCCAGCTGACAGATGCCACCAACCTACTTGGCAATCATGTGGGGTGTCCTCTTGAAGCAGACTCCCCAAACCACCTCAGCTCACACTGCCTAGGCCACTTCTGCCGATACAGGAACCCAATAAACGATTGTTCCTGTATTGAGGTATTTGGATTTAAGATGGTTTGTAATATAGAAACCTATACCTGGCAGCAAAACCCACGATTAAACGTACATACTTTTTTTTTTTTAAATCCTCATCCGAGGATATTTTTCCATTGATTTTTCGAGAGAAAGGGAAAGACGGAGAGAAATCTTGATGTAAGAGAAACACATCGATTGGTTGCCCCCTGATCAAGGCCCTGGGAGGAGCCTGCAATCGAGGTATGTGCTCTTGACCAGAATGGAACCTGGGACCCTTCAGTCCACAGACTGACACTATCCACTGAGCCAAACCTGCTAGGGCAGTATGGATAGCTTATTTCGCAACGGGGAATGCTGAATTTCAGAGCAACAGAGCCAGAATTCACATTTGGATTGGTCTGGTCCCAAAACATATGCCCTTGGCCACCACCCAATGAAAATAGGATATATTCTCTGCTACCAGGGCTATAAGACCTACGTGGGAAAATAACACCCAAACTTTATACATTACTTTTTAAAAATGCAAATGCAAATTGCCTGTGGGCAGATAATATCCTGCCGGGGAAACTGCCCTACAGGAAAAAAAAAAATCCAACAGGACACATCACGTGTACCAAAAACAGATGTTTACAAGACTTCAAATGCCCCGTACCTGGGGATGGCCGATAAAAAGTTATGTGGCTAATAAAAAAAAAATAACTCTGAACACCTGGTGATAACTTATAAAAACGATGGCAAAGTCCTATTAGATGACAAAAGTAAACCACGAGCGGAAATGTGAACTCAGCTCATGACAACGCGGAGAACAGAGAGAGAAATGATGTTTATTTAACTTTTCCTCACTTCCTGGCACCGTATGTATTATTCTTTCATTTCAGCTTTCTACGGCTCCAGGAGGAGATGTTATTGTCGTGGTTTCACAGATCAGGGAACTGAGGCCCAAGAATTGGAAGTAGTAATTCACACGAAATCAAATGGCTAATGCGGGCTAAGACAGGGATGCAACACAGCAGATCAGGATGGGGAATGCAGAGTCGAGAATCAGCGGCTGGTGGCAGGATTGGAGGCAGGGCAGAAAACATGAGCAGAGCAGAGAGGACATCTGAGGGGGTCAAAGGATTACTTTGGCCATTGGGTGCGTCAACTTCTTTTAGCCAAAACAGGCTGGCCTTTCTTATGTTTGTTAAGACCAGCAAGCTGCTATTTAACAGCTGCTGAGCCAGCACTTTGCTAAACCCTTGGGGTAGAGAGATGCTTTACTACCTCTGTATCAATCTTTTTGTTCATCAGTTTATAATGTTCTTTATTATCCATAAATGAGATCATGTGGTATTTTTTCTTTCATTGATTGGCTTCTTTCATTTAGCATAATGCTCTCCAGTTCCATCCAGGTTGCTACAACTGGTAAGAATTCCTTCTTTTTGATGGCAGCATAGTATTCCGTTGTGTAGCTGTGCCATAGTTTTCTGATCTACTCATCTGCTGACGGGCATCTAGGCTGTTTCCAAATCGTAGCTATTGTCAATTGTGCTGTTATGGGGGTAGAGAGATGAACACAATCCTGATACTATCCCAAAGGACACTTGAGCTTGGTACGAGCTCAATTCTTTATTGGCTGGGACACTCCAGGACATTGATGGTGAGGGAAGGAGACCAGTGATTGTGAGCAATGTCTGACACCATTTGAAAAATGGGGGTGGGGGGGCTTGTCTGGACAAAGAGATGGACAGTCAGTTCTTGGGGCTCTCCTTTGTCCTCTGTTCCTTAGAATCCCTCAAAGGACAATCTCTTTGAAGACACAGGAGTGGTCAAGTATGCAAACACATAGATCTATTACTGGCAGGGGGCTCCCTGGGGAAGAGAAAGGGCAGAATGGAAGGTGCCCCCCTCCCTCGGCTAGCACACACAGCCTATGGCAGACCCTTTATGTGTGGAGTGATGGTAGCCAGCCTCCAGAAGGGCTCCGGTGATCCTGTCTTCTTGTGTTCCACCTTTACGTGGTCCTCTCCACGCCGGATAGAGTTGACTTCTGTGACTCTATATTGCAGAAAGCTTGCATGTGACTTCTAGGGCTGAGTCATAAAGGATAGTGTGGCTTCTGCCTTGCTTTCTCTTGGAGAAGTCACTCTGGGAGAAGTCAGATGGCAGGTCATGGGGACACTCAAGCCGCCTTCTAGAACTGTCCGGGTGACAGGAACTGAGACTCATTAAGAGCAGCAGTAGCTAAGCCTTCAGAGCACTACAGCTGGTGTTACAGAAAACCGGAATAACCAAACCATGCTCGGAGAGCTTGGAGTTACATTTAGTACGCGCGGGTCCAGAGGAAAATGTTTCTCAAATTCTGGGCCCCAACATGCAGAAATTTTCTCTATTTATATGTTTTTACCTTCTTGATCTCCCAAATATGGAATGTGGTTACCCCTTTGCAAGTTCTTAAAGGGCCCCCATGTGCTGAGGCCTTGAGACCTCAACCAAAGGCCTGGCCTGGTGCCAGCGCTGATCATTTTGTCCAGGGAAGGTTTAATGGCCTCTCTGAAGCGGGAATAGTCTCACTTTCCTTATTATTTAAGCAAGCAAGCATTTACAGAAGCCAATAGCAAGGTTAAAATTTCCAACAGCAGTTTTTATGTAAGATGGATGCTTCACTGGGACTCAGCACTGCAATGTTTTAAAGGACCTTGAGCGACAGCCACTCACCAAGATGTCCCTACGATCTTGACGCACTCACACTTTGTGAGAGAATGAGTGTTTATTGGGCCCAGCCTCTATGTCGGTAGGTAATTTGCCACACAGCAGCAGGTAACCACAACAATAACCTCTTAACTATATAGACATGTTTAGAGCTCGCAGGTTGCTTTTTTTTCCCCTAACATAGAAAGGATTTTACGATTTTGGTTTTGTTCTATTTCATTAATATAAATGTATGCTTGCTTGTTGCAAACAACTTGGAAAATTGAAAAGAATATAACAACGGGGAAAATTCTTTGCATATATAATACCCCTTATAAGATAAATGGATATCTGAGCACATAGAGATTTACTCTATCCTTTTAAATGCCTATGCGTAGTGCAACTTACGGCTGTATCGTAATTTTCAACAAATTCCATATGGACAGACATTGGATGCTGCAAATTTTTTGATATTCTAAACAATAGGAACCACCTCTGTACATATATCATTTCATGTATTTGTCGGGGTATTTCCTATAAATTTCGATAAGTGGAATAGTTGAGCTAACATGCATTTTAAAATCCCCTTATAATAGCCAGACGTTGGATATTATTATCTGCCTCCTGTAGACCAGGACACTGAGAACCAGAGAGGTTGAGTGACTTCTCCCAGGCCACACAGTTGGCACTCCACCCCACGCTTTGGGACTTGACTCTCACCTCTTCCCTCTGCTACAGACCGAGGCAGGGTGCCCATAGCATGAAGGATCTCCCAGAGAAGTAAAGGAACATCTGTGCTCTGAAGCTAGACCCCTGTGTCCTTGCTCCCTCCTCTGAGCTGCGGGCGGGGAGGGACCGGCCATTTCTCCTGTAACTTGAAAATCAGACAGCAGATGGGGCAGAGCTATTAGACTCAAGAACCGGAGCACAGCGAGGAATCAATAGTTTGCTGGAAGTGACCAAAATTTCAACATCAAGAAGTGTTGAGAAATGCCTTCTGCAGTCATACATTGTCCGAATTCTTCTTCTTTTATTTTTTTTAATATATTTTATTGATTTTTTACAGAGAGGAAGGGAGAGGGATAGAAAGTCAGAAACATCGATGAGAGAGAGACATCGATCAGCCGCTTCCTGCACGCCCCACACTGGAGATGTGCCTGCAACCAAGGTACATGCCCCTGACCGGAATCGAACCTGGGACCTTTCAGTCCGCAAGCCGACGCTCTATCCACTGAGCCAAACCGGTCTCGGCTATTCTTTTAAATGTCCCATTCCTATGGATTCTGGCAGCCACCATGCCTGGCGGGCGGCCTGCTGACTCTGGGGTGGGATAGGTGGAAGAGATGGGACTTGCCAGCACCAGCGAGGGAGGGCATGGAGTCTAGGCCTCTGCCTGAATCACGGGGCGATATTAAGTGCGCTTTCTGGTCCTGAAGGGAAGGAACCAAACTCTCCAATTCTCTCCCATCCCTCTTTCACTTCCTGTGAGAGGTCACGTGGTTTCAGGGAAGGAACCTGACCTTTCCAGTCCGGGTCCTGGGGTATAATTACACCCCAGCCGTGGCGCTAGAGGTGGGGTATCCCCAGAACCCTGCGTTTTCATTGGGCCATTGGTGACATGGGAATATTTGGGTACCCGTCTCTCAAGGAGGAGTTCATGAACTCATGTACCCACGGAAGAGCCCCACAGGAGGGAGGGAGATGCTCAGTCAAGAGGACCGTCTGTTCTTTTCCTTTCTGCTCCCCAAGGAGGTCCTCGTCACCGAGTCTTGCCTTAGAAAAGGTCAGGCCAGAGGCTCTTGGATGACCCATTTTTTCCCCTAGGCTTAAAAAAGACAAACAGCCGAGACCGGTGTGGCTCAGTGGATAGAGCGTCGGCCTGCGGACTGAAGGGTCCCAGGTTCGATTCCGGGCAGGGGCATGTACCTTGGTTGCGGGCACATCCCCAGTGGGGGGCGTGCAGGAGGCGGCTGATCGTTGTCTCTCTCATCGATGTTTCTAACTCTCTATCCCTTTCCCTTCTTCTCTGTGAAAAATCAATAAAATATATAAAATAAAATAAAAAATACAAGCAAAGAAAGCAACAATCCTTTTCCTATTCCCATATGCACCTGTCTCAGGTGCATGCATGTACTGGGACTCCCACTCACACCCCTTGCCCCACGCACAAAGCACCCCCACACACACACCCGAGCTTCCCTCAGTAGCCCGCGCCCCCGATCCGAGCAAATAACTTAGGTCATCACACTGCAAGCCAGACATAACACGCAAGTCCCCATTCAAGTCCTCCCCGGAGACGGCCTGTCAATGACAGGTGTTCCCAGCCACAGGGCCAGCGAGCCTTCCCCTGCAGCCCGCGCCGGGGGCTGTAACAGTCTGTCCTGTTCGAGGGCCCCGAGTCCCCAAGGACTGGCCTCGACTCTGAACGAGCCCCAGAAGTGGGAACCCGGTCCACGATCTGCCGGCAGCTAGCAGGCGCCCATCCAGCACCCACAGGCTGCGGCTTTGTTGGGGGCCTGCTGAACGGTTTCCAGAGCTTTCCTCTCCGCCCCCCTCACCCTCCGGCACTTCTCAGTATCAACAGCGGACTGGGAGGCACTCGCTCTGATGGGCTCTGCTCTCTTCTGGGGAAACGGCTTCAGCTGTGAGAGACACGGGGCGGTTTCTGGAAGGTCATGCGGACGACGACCTGGGAGCCGCGTGTGGATGGAGAGAGACAGTTGTCTCTGATTGCTCATTCACACCAGGAGCTTCATGGGTGTGAAGCACCCATCTTACAGAAAAACGGCTGTTGGAAATTTTAACCTTGCTACTGGCTTCTGTAAATGCTTGCTTACTTAAATAATAAGGAAAATGAAACTGTTCTCACTTCAAAGAGGCCATTAAACCGTCCCTGGACAAAATGATCAGTGCTGGCACCAGGCCAGGTCTTTGGTTGAGGTCTCAAGGCCTCAGCACCTAGGGGCCCTTTAAGAACTTGCCAAGGGGCGGGAAACATCCCAAAGAAGGTAAAAACAAATAAATAGGGAAAATTTCTGCATGTTGGGCCCAGAATTTGAGAAACATTTTCCTCTGGGCCCGCGCGTAATAAATGTCACTCCAAGCTCTCTGAGCCTGGTTTGGTTATTCCGGTTTTCTGGAACAGGTGGAGGGCCTGTGCAGCCACACAGGCCCCTCGCACACACGTGCACACGTTTAGCCAAACGTCCCGCTCTAGCTGCCGTGAAATTCTTAACGACACTTGAACGGGAGGCCCTGCGTGTTTTGTTTTGCACGGGGCACTGCCCGTGAGGGAGCCGGCCTTGCTGACAGCTCTGTGGCTTTGCACATACTGTTCCCTGCCTGGAATGCTTTCTCCCCTCCCCTCTCCTGCCTGGGGGATCCCTAGTTTCTCTCTCCTTTCTCCCTGCCTCGTCTTCTTTTTATTTTATTTTTTTTCTTCTGGAAAGAGTTGGCAAGCCCCTACTTTGGAATCTACCTAGTGCCGGGAGCCAGAATTTCTGGAAGAGACAGGAGAGACACAGGCCTTGTTTTCGCAGAGTGTGTAGCCTGGGGAAGGAGGTAGACAAACAAAATAACAAAGAAACAAACAAGGGAAGAATAGCTGCAAATTTACATTCTCTGCTGGGAAGGAAACAGAGTGGAGGGCGAGGGGGGGGGGGGAAAGAATCACAGCAGGAGAGGGAGCAGCAGGGGGCCCCTTTGGGGAGGGTGGCCACTGGTTACTGATCAGGGCTCCACTCCGACACCCACTCCACCTCCCCTCTCAGAAGACCCCAGGCGGCGGGGCCTCCTTCCTCCTTCATTCCTTGTTCATTTCTGGCCACACCGAGCAGCCACTGTGCGGTCACACCAGCACCTCCCCCACTGCAGCCTGAGCGGCGTGAGGACCGAGACCTGGTCTTACGCATCTTTATCTCCCCAGATTCTTCCTGGGCACCAAACAGACCCTGAACGACGCCCAACACTTTGCTGCGCTACACCTGGGGTTCTCAGAGGGAGATAGGGGGCCTTTTGCCCGCTCCAGCGACATTTGGCCATGTCTAGAGGCATTTTTAAAAATATACATATTTTTTATTGATGTCAGAGAGGAAGGGAGAGGGAGAGAAAGAGAGAGAGAGAGAGAAACATCAACAATGAGACAGAATTACTGATCCACTGCCTCTTGCACACCCCACACTGGGGCAGATGCCCTGACCGGGAATCGAACCGTGACCTCCTGGTTCCTAGGTCGACATTCAACCACTGCACCACGCCAGCCAGGCTACAGGCATTTTTTATTGTCAGGACCTGGGGTGGAGGGGGTGACTACCGTCCTGTACCAGGTAGAAGCCAAAGATATTTCCTATAAAAACATCCTATTTTCCTTATTATTTAAGCAAGCAAGCAAGCATTTACAGAAGCCAATAGCAAGGCTAAAATGTCCAACAGCCGTTTTTCTATAAGATGGATGCTTCCCTACCATACACAGGCTGCCGCCCACCACGGTGAACCATCCTCCCCAAATGTCAACAGTGCCCTGACCTCATACGGAAGGACATGCATGGGTAATATTTCTGCAGCATCAGCCAGCCTAACCTGCCTCTTGCTTTTTACCTCCTGTTCTGCAGGCGCCCCCCTGAGAGGCAGCCCCCACATACCTGTCCCCCAGGACACCCAGCCCTGACTCTGCACCCTCTCTCTCCTACTGCGGCCCCACGAGCTGATGATGCAGGTGGAGTTCCCTCGCGGGCCCTGGACGGCGGGGACTTCCTTTTCTCCAGCCCTTTCTCCCCGGCTCCCTTCCGCCCCCCGCTTCTCCTGAGGCAGCTAGAACCCTTTTCCTCAGCGGCGGTTCCCTTCTGAGCTCACCGGGGCCACCCAGGAACGCGACTGAGCAAGTTCAAGAGCAAACAGCCACACGAGGGGCTGCGCATGGCGGGGGAGGAAGGAAGTACAACTTGGTAAGAGCACTTACTTTCAGGGCCGAGCCACTTTCCCTCATAGAAATGACAAGGGAGACCGTCTTTCCCGTCCGTCCGTCCGTCCATCCGGTGGAGCTGAAGTCACCTCCAGGCTGGTCTGGGGGAGGAGTCCCTTCCAGGGTGGTGCACGAGGCGGCTAACGAGCCTCAGGTGCTCCCTGATTGGCCCTGGGTCGCTCCCTGAGGCTGCCTCGGGGTCTGGAAACTGGCTTTCCCCGGAGCGAGGGCTCCAGGGCAGAGGGGCAGAATGTGCCCCAGTTGGGATCGCAACCTGTGTCTGATCTCACTTTAGAAGAGACATCCCTGCCCGGCTGGTGTGGCTCAGTGGTTGAGCATCGACCTGTGAACCAGGAGGTCAGGGTTCGATTCCCGGTGAGGGCACCTGCCCGGGTTGCAGGCTCCATCCCCAGTGTGGGGCATGCAGGAGGCCGCCAATCAATAACTCTCTGTCCTCGTGGATGTTTCTATTGGTGTCCCTCCTTTCCTCTATGAAATCCATAAAAAATAAAAAATAATCAAAAAAGAGCCGAGACCGGTTTGGCTCAGTGGATAGAGCGTCGGCTTGCGGACTGAAAGGTCCGGGGTTCAATTCCGATCGGGGGCATGCACCTTGCTTTCGGGCAAGTCTCCACTGTGGGACATGCAGGAGGCGGCTGATCGATGTCTCTCTCTCATCGATGTTTCTGACTTTCTATCTCTCTCCCTTCCTCTCTGTAAAAAATATATATATATTTAAAAAAAAAAAGAAGTGACATCCCCTTTGCTGTATTGTGTTTGCTGTAAGTGAATCACGAATTCCAGTCCACACATGGGGAGAGCAATTACACAGGCTGTGGATACCAAGACCCCTCCCCGCCTCACCACCTAACACACACCCATCATTGGGGGTCATGGTGTCTACCACCAGGGAACGTGGTGTCAGATAGCCCGCGGTCACACCTAACTCCATCCACTGATGCATGACCTTGGGCTTGCAGTTCGGCCTGCCTACGCTTCCTCATATGTGACGGGGCAGCTGGAAGAGGATGTGCCCTGCTGGGTGGACATATGTAATGTGCTGTCACACAGATGGACACGCCGGGCCTGGCTGGTAGGAAGTACTCTCACCGCTTCCCTTTCCTGTTGGTGGCCTCTGTTCTGTCCTTCCCCTCCCCTTGACCCCATGCATGTGAGAGAAGGATGACTCTCCATTTTAATGCAAAGGAATTGACCAGCTAGGGAGAGTGTGAGGATTGAGGAGGCCTCAACATATTGTCTGCTGGTGGTCTCCAATCTCTGGTCCAGGGACCACGGGTGGCCCATGAGATCCGACAGGCTGGCGACTGCTGGACCGATCAGATCTGGGCCTGTTTCTGTCTGTGTCTCCCTGGCCCGGGTTCTCGCCCATCCATCAGGGTATTCTCTGAACCTGGGCATTCCTGGCAATGATGGAACCCTCCCTGCCTCCTTCGGCTCTCTCTCTTCCTGATTTCCTCACTGCTCCGCTCCACAGCTCCTGCCTGGATCCCTCGTGTGGCTCTGGGCTTGGCTGCTGTTCACCGAGGCAGGTTAATCACCACCGACTTCCTCCCTGCCTGCCTGCCTGCCTGCTTCCCATCTTTTTTGATTATTTTGTGATAGTCTTGCTGGCATCTTGTCCCCAGGAAAACCAATCCGATATAATAAAGGGTAACACACAAACTGGCCAAATGGCAGAACCACTGCAATGCCCGGGGCCCCTCGCCCTGGCTGGCCTGGCCGGCCTGGCCTTGGGCCCCTCCATCCGGATAGGGGGCAGGGCTGGCCTGCAAACCACCCTCAGCCCTTCCTCCCTCCATCAGCTGCGCCCACAGCTCCTTGATCCATCCAGCCACTACCCTTACCCCCCCCCGAATGATCCCCTTCGGGGCAGGCCGGCTGGACCCCACTAGTGCACGAATTTGGGCACTGGGCCTCTAGTATTCTGAATAATGAGCTGGTGCTCATGTCTGCTGGTGAGGTCATTGTAGCCACCCCAGAATTTGAGAGCCAGGGGAATGGAGTTCAGGTAACTGGGGGGGAGAGGAGCTTGGGGGTGACTGGACATATCTTCTCCTCGGCAGTGCCCATTGTCCCCCTTCTTTATGTGGCTGGTTATTATTTTTCCAGTGTCTATAAGATGCTCCTCATACAATATCACGTCAGCCTTTGCAGCCAAACTGTCTCCCAAAAACACATTTGATGAAAATATTAGAGCACAAAACCAGTTTGGCTCAGTGGATAGAGCATCGGCCTGCGGACTGAAGGGTCCCAGGTTCAATTCTGGTCAAGGGCGTATATCTTGGTTGCAGGCACATTCCCCAGTGGGGGGTGTGCAGGAGGTGGCTGATTGATGTCTCTCTCATCGATGTTTCTAACTCTCTGTCCCTCTTCCTTCCTCTCTGTAAAAAATCAATAAAATATATTTTTTAAAAAGAAGAAAACTTTAGAGATGGTGGGGACGGGAAAGTGAGTGGGGAGGCATGCTATACCTTTCTCCTCAGAACATACCGACAACTCCTCCTTCACGTCTTCATCTATCCCACTGGTTTTATTGAGCATCTTTTATGCGCCAGGCCCTGAGCAGGTTCTGAAGATAGAGTGGGGAGCAACAAGAAAGACATGATTTATATCGGCCAAATATTTACAGCGTCAAAAAGACCACCAGGAGCCGAGACCGGTTTGGCTCAGTGGATAGATAGTCGGCCTGCGGACTGAAGGGTCCCAGGTTCGATTCCGGTCAGGGGCATGTACCTTGCTTGCGGGCACATCTCCAGTGCGGGGCGTGCAGGAGGCGGCTGATCGATGTCTCTCTCTCATCGATGTTTCTGACTTTCTATCTCTCCCCCTTCCTCTCTGTAAAAAATCAATAAAATATATTAAAAAAAAAAAAAGACCACCAGGAACGAGATGGTGTCTGGGGTTGGAAGAACCAGCCGGACTTCTGGTTCCAGTCTGATCCCGCCAGCTCAGGCCCGGATGTCCAGGTTCCCCAGCCGCCCAGTTCTTTGCCGTCCCCTTCATCCTCCCGTCTCCTTTCACAGCTCAAAGGACCGGCAAGGATTTGAATCATGTCAAATCGAAAATCCATTCCCTCTGGCAAGAATGAAGAAGCAGTAGCTGACTTCTACCCCGGGCCAGGGATGCAAAGATGAAGGACTCCAGTCCCTGTTTCCAGGTGCTCATTGTCTAGAAGAGAAGATTACTGTTGATTGCAGTCTGTGCCAGACAGAGGTCAGCTCGAGCCCAAAGCTTCCCGAACTGGGGTGGAGATATCAGGAGAGAAATATGACATGATTTTAGATGGCATGCCCTTTTTTTTTTAAAATATATTTTATTGATTTTTTACAGAGAGGAAGGGAGAGAGAGAAAGTCAGAAACATCGATGAGAGCGAGACATCGATCAGCCGCCTCCTGCATGCCCCACAGTGGAGATGTGCCCACAAGCAAGGTACATGCCCCCAACCGGAATTGAACCCGGGACCCTTCAGTCCGCAAGCCAACGCTCTATCCACTGAGCCAAACCGGTCTCGGATGGCATGCCCTTTTTAACGGTAATCAATGATGTCGGTGTATTTTAGGGAATATGAGAAAGAAAGAAAAAATACTTAACATCTCAATCTTATGTTAAATGATTTCATTTAAAAAAATATATATTTTATTAATTTTTTACAAAAAAAGGAAGGGAGAGGGACAGAGAGTTAGAAACACCGATGAGAGAGAGACACCTGGATGCCTTCCTGGATGCTGTCATGCCTGGGAGGACAAACACAAACTCCCAAAATAACTGGGTTCAGGGGGAGGCAGTCTGCAGAGGAAGCAGCAGGTGCAAGGGGCCCGGGCAGAACAGGTGCGCTCACGAAAAGTGCCAGCAGTGCAGCAGATTGGCGCGTCTGGTACGCGGGGCCGCTGTCTGGCTCCGGCAGGAGGAGACCCCAGCAGCAGGCCTGCTCCTTCAGGTTCCGGGGAGAGCTGCCAGCCAGCGGGAGGAGCTGGGTGACATGGGGAGGCCTTTGCATCTCAGCCGAAGGGATTGCGCCCAGGAGCCCAAAGCAGCTGCCATGAGAGAAACGGATTCCCAGAGAGTTTTTTATTAGGATCCGCAGGCTGGCACTGTCTGCGGGGGTTCCCTCTTAACCCTCCAGGGACTTCAGGGGAGAGACAGGGCAAGTGGGAGAGGCTGCTTAACCCCTTAAAGCAGCAGTTCTCAACCTGTGGGTGACGACCCCTTTGGGGGTCGAACAACACTTTCACAGGGGTCGCCTAAGACCATTGGAAAACACAGATACGATTCATACCAGTTGCAAAATGACAGTGATGAAGTAGCAACAAAAATAATTTTATGGTTGGGGTCACCACCACATGAGGAGCTGTATTAAAGGGTCGCGGCATTAGAAAGGTTGAGAACCGCTGCCTTAAAGGACAGAGCTTAGGCCACTGTCTTATGTATTTTTCTGGAAGCCGTGTGATGGGTGACATGTCCTGGGTCCCTTTCCTACCCGTGAGTGATGCAGAGAAAGTGCTGGGCAATCTGAGGACCCCGCCTTGACCTAGCTAGCCAGGTGACCTTGGGCAAACTGCCCCCTTGCTCAGCACCTCAGCGTTCCCTTCTGTACTGTGGGAGCCACGTCAAGAATAAGAGCCATGGCCAAAACTGGTTTGGCTCAGTGGATAGAGCGTTGGCCTGCGGACTGAAAGGTCCCGGGTTCGATTCCAGTCAAGGGCATGTATCTTGGTTGCGGGCACATCCCCAGTAGGGGGCGTGCAGAAGGTGGCTGATCGATGTCTCTCTCATCGATGTTTCTAGCTCTCTCTTTCTCTCCCTTCCTCTCTGTAAAAAATCAATAAAATATATTAAAAAAAGAAGAAGAAGAAGAGAAGTGCCATGGTCTTGGCTGGTGTGGCCCCATTGGTGGGAGCGCCATCCCATACGCCAAAAGGTGGCAGGTTTTATTCCTGCTCAGGGCACAGACCCACCTACCCAGGTTGCAGGTTTGGTTTCGGTCTGGATGCAAGCAATGGGGCAACCCGTAGATGTTTCTCTCTCTCTCTCTCTTTCTCTCTCTCTCTCTCTCTCTCTCTCTCTCTCTCTCTCTCTCGCCTTCTTCTCTCTAAAGCAGTGGTTCTCAACCTTCCTAAGGCCTCGACGCTTGCACACAGTTCCTCAGGTGGTGGTGACCCCCAACCATGAAATGTTGCTACTGTGATGCATCATGATGTAAATATCTGCATTTTCCGAGGGTCTTAGGCGACCCCCAAAGGGGTCGAGACCCACAGGTTGAGAACCGCTGCTCTAGTCAATGAAAGGCTTATCTTTGGATGAGGATTAATTATATGTGTATATATATATAAGAGTGGCATGGAATGTGCCACGTGTTTGGCACACTGCCTGGCACAGAGTGAAACCTCACAAAGTGGCAATGTGTCATTAACTTTTTAATCAGGAAAAAAAAAAAAAGCGAACTGACATCCAGCAACCAGAGAAAGAGGAAGCCGCCATCAGCACTCACCAGGAGGAAACTTTTCATTCGGGACTTCTGCAGAAACACAATCGGAAGCGGGTGTGGCTCAGAGAGGCTATTGGATTAAGGGCTGGGAAGTTAGTTCAGCTTTCCGAGGGCCGGGGGGCGCGTTGCTAATGAGGGCCTTTTACCCTAAAACTCAGGGTACAGAAATGCTTGGAAGGGGGTGAGAAAAACGGAGGCAGCTGAATGGGATGGGGGGGTTCTTCACCCCAAGAATGCATGGCGTGGACACCCCCCTGCCCCTCCGAAGGCCTGTCAGTCCAGCCATGTGTGGCTGGGAGGAGGAAGCAGGGGAGGGGGGGGTAGTGGGAAGGAGCCCCGAGAAAAGGGGAAGGAAGATGCCTGAGAGTGGTTTGCTGTGCCGAGGGCTGGGAGGGGGAGAGCTGAGCTCACGGCTGCCCTGGTTCCCTCTGCCCCCCTCACCCCCACCCCTCGGGAGTGGGTCCGACCAGGATCATCGAGGGCCTGTTGTGTGAACTCCACAGTCAAGGCACTGAGGGTGGGTGGATCCAGGCACAGGCCCCGCCCTGGACATGCTCACCCATCTACACCCCCAGAATTCATGTCCACCCGAACCTCAGAATGGGACCTTGTTTGGACATGAGTTTTTGCAGAAGGAATGAGGTCCTATGGGCTGAGAGTGGGCCCACCATCCAGTGACTGGTGTCCTCACGGTGAGAGGAAACACAGAACTCCATGCAGACACAGAGGAGAGAGCCGCATGGAGAGCAAGGCGGAGACTGGGGTGCTGCATGGACCAGCCAAAGAACCCCCAGGACTCCGGCCCCGGGCCCCCAACCCCGCCGGAGGCTGGGAGAGGCGGAGCAGGGTCCTTGCTGGAGGCTCCAGAGGGACCCACGCCTCTGAGAACAGATTCCTGTTGTTATCAGCCACCCAGCACGGGGTCATCTGGTATGGGACCCCTGGGAAAGTAACCTACCACCCTAAGAGAAAAAGAGGGTGCAGGCATCCCTCACGTGCGAGGCGCCGTGTGAACAGGAACCTGTGCATGTAGGAATCCCAACCTCTGGGGAACGGAGGGCTAGTCTCTGTTACCATGGGAACCGCC